>JABJVR010008217.1:0-10832 GCA_025773905.1 Chitala chitala | reverse complement strand
GCTGTTCATTTATTATTACAATTTGATTGCAATTAATTATTCCTGGTTTGAATAAAACACCATGCTAAATTATCCAGGCAATTTCTACTCTGATTCTGTGTTTAGAGAGACACTGTAATGTGTGATTTATATATTTGTTACAGATCTGAAAACAAAAGAGCCTCATATTTAACTTTCTTCTTTGTAAATGTCATTTTCCCCTCAAATGACAGCTAAGTGCAGACATATTCAAATGATCAGGAAGAAAACAGAGAAGCAAGGATTTAACTGATATTTAATTGAGATAGTTGTCAAATTAAAATGAATGAACTGGTTGGAAAAAAAAACCTGCACCCACTGCGGCCATCCAGGACCGTGACTGGACACCCCTGACTTAGAGTGACCAGAAAAAGCTAAATCAAACTTTTACCGTGTTCAAAATTATGCTTAGATCCATAAAAAAGTAAAATCTGCAAAATATCTACATTTAATGGAGAATTTTCATAAAAGCAGCCATAGTGGGCACACCGAGGCACATGGTGCAGAGTAGAGATGGGCTGAACTGTACCAGGTTGGAATGCAGGCCCCTGGAGTGCGCTCGAAGCTGGCCAATGCTTCCCGGGTTGCCAGACGGAGGCCCACCTGCCCTGGCAGGGCTGGAGAGCAGGCTGTTCTTTAGGGGCCGGACAGGGCTTCCGCGAGGGCTCCTGGGGGCTCGGCCAGACTTGATGGCATCCAGCTGCTTGGCTCGCGAGCGGCGGGGGCTGCTGCTGCTGCTAAGAGATCCGCGGGGCGTCTCGAGGTCCTCGAGCCTCTGTGTGAGAGCCAGCTTCTGCTGGATGGCCATGCGCAGCAGTGAGTTGAGCGTCTTCTTCTCATCTTCAGCGGCGGCCAGCTGCTTCTGCATGTCATCTAGCTGGGTCACATACTGGTCACACCTAGGAGTGGGTGCGCACAGTCAAATTCCACTCACATCACAACCGTACCACACCGCTTTCACCTTGGCTGTTTTGCACCTCTGTCCACAAAAACAAGATGCCACTTTTACATGTTTGGTTTGGCTTGACCACAGATTTCATTCTGCTGACCCTTCAGCTTATACTGCCAGTTCTATTAAAGAGCAGAGGGTAAGCAAAGTTATTAAATACATTTACTAATACAGGCCTGCTGTTGAAAATCAGACTATACCTCAATTATGAGAAGAGCTGAAATATTTGATAGTCACTGCCATTCCCGCAAGACAGATGTTAATCTAAAGTATCTAACTATATCCAGTGACAATACCATTACTTTCCTGTAGTAACTTCTCCACAGCACACTGATTTATTTAAATAATAAGGAAAACAACATATCATGAAAGCAGATTAGAGAATTTCTGCCACAGCAAATGCTGTAATCTCTTTACTGCCACTGCTGAACCACCATCACTGCTCTCCTAGCAGAGAGCGCGGCTATGGGCTCATGACCAAACCCTTGCCGGTATAGTGAGGGCTTTCCTGGGCAGCATGCTGGACTCGATGCCACAGAGAACAGAGGTCACGGTGGCTGCTGACCTGCTGGCGAACATGACGCGGAGCGAGGAGAACGTAGCCGCATCCTCCTTAAGGGCCTTCAGCTCGTTCCTCAGCTTCACCATGGTTTCTGAGACCATGCTCTTCTCAGTCTCATACTTAGTCTTCAGGTTTGTCAAGGCTGCTTCTGCTGTCTGGAAGCACAAAAGGGTTGAGAACAAAACACCATAATTTTTTTTTTTTTTTACCTTATTACTGTCCTAACTGGGAAAAAAAACACTACTGAGCACCAAATGTATTCACTGTCGTGTATCAATCATATGTAAGCATGTGCATAAACATGAATGTTTTTAAATCTAAAATTCCAATACCAGCAGTAAAGTATTTCAAAAGTCAATAAATTTTGAAAATTATACATTTTTAAACGACAAAACGCAAAACAAGTAAATGAATAAATTATGACATTACAGAACAATTTTTAAGCCTTAAATCAAAAGTGTAAATGCTGCTTTTCACTTGCTTGCATAGAGTCAAGATTAAGTACACTGCAGATGGAGAAGGTGGACTGCAAAGAGTCCAGGTCTACGAATAACACTAATCACCCACGTCCAGCTCCTGCTTGTTCAGGAACAGCTGGACTGTTATTACAAGCCATAAGGGCCAGGATAGGAATGTGAAGTGGAAACATGGGACTCCTCAACGCAGATTCTCCATTATAGTAAGGAAGAGTATCATTAAGGAGTCTAGAATAATTAAGCTCCATATCTCCATGTCCCATTACCCCTGTGTTCCCACACCATTCCATATGTTATGGTAAACATCCATCCATCCATCATCTTAACCGCTTATTCCTGGTGAGGGTCGCGGGGGAAACCTGGAGCCCATCCCAGAGCACATAGGGCGCAGGGCAGGGGACACCCAGGGCAGGGCGCCAACCCACCACAGATGTTATGGTAAACATTTCCTACAAATCTCACCAATGAACTCTGTCAGGCAGTAATGATGTTTGACTCAAAGTCTGTTACTCATTGTAGAGTGACCCACGGTTTGGCTTTACTAATGAAGGTAACTCAATGTGTGGGAACCTGTAATGTGGAGACCTGATGTGTCACGACTCTGTGCTACCTGTTTGTTGGCTTTTAGGACGGTCCTGAGAGTAGCTATTTGTTCCCGCTTCGTACTCAGCATAGACTTGAGCTTTAGGATCTCCTCCAGGAGGGCTTCTGTGTCTCTCTCTGCGTCAGGGGACTCAGGACACCACAGGGAAGGCTGAGTCCCTCGTTTCCGACACAGGTCAACAGCTACCTGGAGTTTTTAGACAGCGGCTCCTTTTAGCACAACAAACCCAGCAATAAATTTATTTAACATGCAGAGAACGATACTGCATTGTTTGCTAAGGTAAGAAATGGTGGCCATGTGAACTTAACCAGAATTGTGTGTCTGTATAAAACTGACAGATTAATTTTAAACAACACAAAATTTCAAACAAAAGAATTATATAGTAAATAAGCACAGGCTGACAGACCTTGGAGGTCCTATAATTTTATATAAGGAACACCCTGGCTAAGAAAACTGAGAATGAAATTCACAGCAATACTGAGCTTGGAAAGTTAAATACTCTCCTGAGGTTCTAATGGTTATGACACACAGCACTGGCCTGACCACTCTGTTCTTGTCAGACATGGAAGGCTAGGGCACGTGTGACAGCACCTGAAGGTGTTTCATCTGGCAGCGGATCACTGCCACAAGGTTGCGCACGTTCGTTGGGTCCCGGAAGTCCAGTGTTGGGGAGCCGGGGCAGCTGCCCGGCCGGGCGCCAGCAGGTGACAAGTCACCACTTCCAGGACTGTCACCTCCTCCATCATCATGTGGGCCATGGAGAGGCTTCCCAGCGGCATCCATGGGGCGGTGCTTACACAGAGGGCCGTGAGGGAGCAGGCGGTGTGGTCGACTGCCCTCACGATAGTAGTCCAGCATCACACGGTTGGGCGTGAGATTGTTGCACACGCAGATGTGGTAGTAGAGTTCGGCCAGTTCCTCGGAGAAAGCCAGCAGCTCCTCCCGGGCGAGGGTCAGGTGGCCCTCAGAGTCTGTTGCTACCTTCCTCATTGCCCCCATCTCCTTCTCCAGTTCTACAATGCGTTCCTGGTCCTGGCGGCTGGCCCGAATGCATAGGCGGATCTTCTCGGCCAGCTCCTGAGCCTCCGACCGCCATTGCTCCTTCTCCTCATGGTAGCGGCTCTCCAGTGTGCTGCACCGTACTCCAGCCTCCTTCAGCTCCTCTCGCAACTGAAGGAGCTCCTCACTGGCCTCATGCACCCTGCCTTCCAGGATCTCCTTGGTGTCCACATCTGATTTGTGACATTTCTTGCCCTGATGGCTGGCCCTGTCGCCTTGGTAATCTTCTCTCTCCTCCAGCTGAATGTCCTTGCAGCCCTGCAGGGCTTCTAGATGGTGGACCAGCCTCACCATCTTGCACTGTTGTTCAGCGAGAGCCTCTTTGGAGATGGCCAGCTGTTTGTGCAAATCCTGCACTGTGCTCGACAACACTGACTTGTCATTTTCTGCCTGGACGACACACATATACACATGTACATACATGTACACACGTGCACACAAACATCAGGAAAAGGAAAAACTAAGGAAAAACAGACAGAGAACAGAATTCATCATATCAGCTGACAGCACAGGGCAGGATGATGAGGGAGTGTTTTTGGACAAATAGGAACAGTTTACTGTGATAAGAGTAACATGTTTGTTGAGCATCACTATAAGTAAAAATGTTATTAATTATATCATGAAGAGCACAAAATATAATAATACTTTTCATACATAAAAATAACTGAAGTCATTTTCGTTTTGAGTTAATAACGAATAGAAAGCATTTGCAATACCAAAATCTCTCACGGGTTCAATCTACATCCTACAAAGTCAAACTGGACTGTACAGCAACATACTGGCATGGTACTTAAACAGGATTTGATGGGTCACCCATTTCTCTTCTCTAAAAAAGAACTAACACTAATTGAACCTGTACTTCTTATGGTCCAGTCAAAACTACTATGGCAATTTGTACTTCACTGCTCCTTAATATTTATCTGTTTGGATACAGCTACTCAATTAACTGGAACAAAGAACAAAGTCTAATCTAACACAATTAAAATGTTGGCATGTCTCATCCAAGAATGATGTGGACAGAAGTTTAGCAAACTGTTAGAAGCCATCAGCAGGGACTTTAAAGGCCAGCTGGGCTCTAATACCTGCAGCAGCTGCTGTCTGAATTTCTCACTGTGTGAGAGGTGCAGCTCAGTGAGTAGGTCGGACACCATGCCTGGGGCGGGTGCTGGTGTGTCTGAAGTGCAATTCAGGAAGGAGCCATATCCTCGAACCCCTGTGGATGTGCTGATGGGGAGAGAACCAGTGGAATCTTGGCCATTGTTGTAACCACTGTCCCGGTCTTCCTGGTCAGCACCATCCGGGGAGGCCTCGAGGCGGACCAGGTGGACCTCCAGACTGCCGCTGGCATCGAAGTTCCGCAAGGCCAGGGTGGAAAGCTCCCTCCGCAGCTTGCTCTTTTGCTCCCGCTCCTCCTTCAGGGCCTCCAGCGCCTCGTCCAGCTGCCGCTCGGCAATCTCCTTCAAGCGGGTAGCCTCCTCCATCTGAGCCCTCAGAAGCTCCTCTTCCTCCTGTTTCCGGCTCACCTCCAGTTTCAGAGCCTCAAACTCCACCTGGTGCGTGCAGTTCCAGGACAAGTGAGAAAGTAAGTGCCTTACCTGCGTCTGTGCACGTGTGTGCACTGTTAACTGCAGCAGTTTGACAAATACTCACTGATAGCATGGTTCATCTTCACAATTCAGATAATTTATTGAGGGCTGTTAGTGATATGCATATGAAGGAATACAGTATGACTGTGTCACACAGCCTAGAACACAGGCCTGGTCAAAGTGTTGAAATGTGCTGGAAAGGGAGTTGATAGCGTCAAGTTATTGAATGGCTTTTTTTTTTTTTTTTTTTTTTTTTACAGAAATTTAAAAATATTTTATAGAATTTAAAGATGAACATTTCACACACCCTAGCTACATTCATCTTACATCCTTACTGAGGTTGGCATCATGAGTTAAAGGCACATTTTTGTGCAGGTCATTTAGCATGGCCTCACCCCACGTTCTTGCGCTGAATAGCTGTGGTGTAGGGTTTGAACTGCTTAGCTACAAGTACACTTTGTGTGACATGGGTAAACAACTTTCTTCAATTGCCCAATGTCATGCCAACCCCTGACTGCAGCTATTGTTGATTAACAGCTGACAGTGTATCTGAAACAAAGAGAACTTGTGCTCAACAAACTGTTATGAATAAATCCTGACCTATGGGTGGTATGAGAACACAACAGCAGCTTTTTTCTGTCTGATTGTATCTGATAAAAAAATAAAACATTTAAAATTTTTATTCTCCATAAAATTAAAAAAACAAATAAGGTCACCCTAGGAAATTGCGTTCATAGCAGTTATGGAATTGGTTACCTGAGTGACACTATGGTTATAATATAGTTTTGGAAGATTCTGATTCCACTGATAAACCACTGAGAAAGTTATTTCCCAATACTGACTTTAAAATAACAGATCTGTTAATAAGCTAAACCTTGAAGTTATTTTGCTATGCTCATCAGGCATGCAACCTTTTCCATTAATATGAGTAATGTGTCAGTTTGAAAATAAACAAAAGCCCTTTTTGTTCATGCCAAAAATGTTAGCACACTACAGTTGACAAGCACATTCCACATATCCGCTAATCTGTGCATTACCTACTTGGGCTCATTGCAAGACCTAACAATGAAATTAGCCTGTTCAGAGGACAGAGGAGGTACTGGCATGCATGGTGCTGAAGCTGGGGGCTGACCTGGCTCTCCTTCAGTGTGGAGACCTGCTTCTGGAGTGAGATGTTCTCCTCCTCCAGCTCGCTGTTGTCCTGGAGCTGCCTCGCCTCCCGCACCCTGTACTCCTTCACCTCATCGCGCAGGTGACCCTTCTCTACCTCCAGGCGCTCACAATCCTGGCATGGGAACAGGAGACCATTACTGTCTGGCGTGGGAAAGTGCATATCTGTGCTTATGTCTGCATGTTCTCTATACACGATGACTCCAACACCAGACATGGCCCCACAAAATAGGCTTTCCTTTTGTCGTTTGCTTATCTAAGCAGCTTTAGAATCTTGTTATCATCAAATACATTAAAATGAGAGGCAGTGACACCGTGAATGTGTCTAACAGTGTGTGAATGGTATTTGCCTGGGGGGGGGGGGTCCTGAGCAAAGACACTACCACAATATGCCTAATAAGTTACCATTATCCAAATGGTTCAATGTAAAGCAAGTAACTATAATTAATATTTGGTGGACATGGGAAGAATATAAGTAACTGACTGGACAAGGTTAGCTATACTTCTTTCTGCTGTCCATGTGGCTAACGCTTTCATGTGGTTAAGTGTATGCTGGTTTACGGCTCATGCACAAGAAAACTAAAATGCTTTCACCAAGCTTGTTACAGTGACCCATGCCAGTGACTTTCAGTGACCTCACAGACAGAAAGACACCCAAGGTAGAGTGGACTCTTCATAGCTACAGAAAGATGCTTGGGCTTAGGACTCAGTAGGACTCATTTTCCATGCTACAGCATATATGATAAATGCATAATCATAGTTTTTACACGAGGTATATCATACAAAACTGAAAATGAATGCACACTTTAGTTCCAGGCATATCTGAGGGAGCAGCTCAGTGAAGACATCAAGGCTGAAATGGAAGAATGAAGGTCAAGCCCAAAAGAATCTCTATTCCCAGAACACATTTTAAAACAGGAGCTTCATCAGCTCCTTCAACAGTAAACCCCCCTGTGAGGCGACACTTTCTTCAGCATGCCAAGGCACTGCTTCTGTCACAGCACATTTCTGTCACCAAGGTGTGAGAAGTAAACGTGGGGACAGAAACCATCGTCACAAGGACGGGCCTCTATGCTGGAAGGAGACTCCTCTGCACCAATTACAGGTGCCTCTGTGTGGTGCTGCTACCTTCTTCAGCTGGCTCGAGAGCTCCCCCAGCCTCTCGCCCTCCAGCTGGGCATCTCTCAGAGCCGCACGCGCCTGCCGCAGCTTGGCTGTCAGGTCCTCTGCACGCAGCACCATCGCCGCTTCCTTGCTGGCGGTCTCCAGCAGCAGGCTCTCTTCCCGGCTTTCTCCATCAGCAGCTGCCCGCTTCTGGCTGCTCACTGAGTCGGCCAGCGCCTACGGGGGCCACACAACAAGGGGAGGGGTGCAGTGTCATACAAAAGCCAGCAAATGCATGTGAAGCCTGCACAAATCTACAGGGGAGACCCAGCTGTTCATGCAGAGGCAAACCCCACCCCTAGCATAAAACTGACTAAAAATGTACTGAATCCATTTACCAACATTTGACTGCAAATCCAGGCATATAAAAAGATTGTAAATAAATGCAGCAGCACTGTTAGTTATAACTTTTAATTGTTAATCACGCATCTATATGGTCAAAACTGTGAGCCAATCAGAGCTCAGAAATGTGAGTCCGCTCTGATACAATACTGCAAAAAAAAAAAACAAAACAAAAGAAACACTATGAAGGTTTTGTGGATGTTTGGAAGGCCTCAAAATTACACAAAACCCAATTCTTCCATTTTAGTGAAGAGAATCAGAGTCTCAGTTACTCAGATGAACTGTCAGAAAACAGTAACACCAGCAAATCACATACCTGCTACTGCTCTTTGGGCAAAATGAGAAACATTAAAATGTATTACAAACAAAGCAGCATAGTTTGTGCAACAACTAGCAAAGTCTTAAAGTACTTCACTTCTACAAATTTACAAAAAAAAAAGCACACATGAATATAGCAACATTTTAAAACACAAAAACATCTGTTGACCTGGAACAAAAAAATTATACAATCAAGAGTGAACACACACCATCTACCCCACATTAACTGTAAAGAAAAAATATTCCACCTTTCAATCGACTGAAAGAATTTAAGTTGTTCATAAAAAAAAAAAATCTTGCGTACTTGTTTGTAAGTCACTGTACAACCACAGTATATTTCACTACTGATGTTGTGTGTAATGAAGGTAGTGTGGAATTATTGCATTTTCGGTGGCTGAATTTGTTTAAACATTATACTGCATGCCTCAGTTACTGTCAAGAAATGTACAGTACATACAGTATGTATACTAATAGTAATATGTACATTATGCTGTTTAGAAAAATAAGTAATTAACATCAAAACATTAACAAAAGCCAGAATTCCTTTCTGTACATTTCTTTAGTGCATGAACAAATGAAAATTCAATTCAATTCAATTTATTTTTATATAGCGCCTTTCACATCAATGTGCCTGAAAGCATGAAAAAAAGTAATAATGCATTGTGAACTATTGCACAGATTTTGAAGTAATCACACGAACAGCACAGTGTAAGTGCCGGGCAGACAGAAGGTCACTGATAAGGCTGGATTTAAGGCTTAAGGTCGACACACAGCTGACAGAACATGCGTTTATGTGCACACAGCTGTTGTGTAGGATGCCCCCCCCCCACCTCCAATGGCCCAGAGGGGCGACGCCCATGCCAGCTGACCTCTCTGAGCTGCTGCAGCTCCTGCCTGAGGGCCTCATGCTCCTCCTCCAACTGACTGTGCCTGCTCCTCAGAGCGGCGCTCTCCTCCAGCACAGCCAGGCCGTAGTGGGCTGCCTGCAGCTTCTCCTCATTGGCCTCCCGCAGCTCCAGGCTGAGCCGCTCCAGCTCGGCCCTCAGGGTGCTCTCAGAGGCCTCGCTCTCCCCCGGCATGGCGCTGCTGCACCCCACCCCTCCTGCGGGACCAGGCACGGCCTCACTTCGGCAGGCTGACACCGGGCATTCCTGCGTTGCGGAGGGCTGGGAAGAGAGGCGGAGCGAAGGACAGCAAGCTACAAACGCTTCACTGTCACTCAAGTCTGCACAGAGGATCCGGCTTGATCCAATCCGCTGATCCCATTATCTACATCAGCCCCTGCACTCCACTTACATCAGCATCGCCAAGTTGCTTTTAATATTACCGACTTACAAAATAGTAATGCCACAGATATCACTTATTAACTTCAGTTCAGTGATGAAATAATTATGACATGGGTGAAGAACTGTCAAAAAACACATTTAAATTGAAGGTAAAATCTAAAGTGTTACTGTTTTGCCATCTGAAAATCTGCACATTTCTTGTTGTTTACAGTTAGAAAACAATTTGTATTTAGAAGGTTGCGACCTTGTTTTTGTGCTCGTCTAATTAGCGCAGTGTCGTAAAAAAAAAAAAAAAAAAAAAACCTTTGCCAGCTGACCTCTCTGAGCTACTGCAGCTCCTGCAGGCGGCCCTCTGAGGAGCAGGCACAGTTTATTGTATACAGACAATAAAATCATGTAATTCGGTTTACACAGTTTAAACCAGCTAAGTCAGACTAATCTTGTGCTCAGTGAAAGCCTGCAGTACAGCATAATTGCAACAGAGAATAAAACACACCTTTTTTTAGGCCATGTGAGTTAATTAATGACACACATTTCAGGTCAAACCATGTCAGTGCATTGTTTATGGTGGACACCACCATCATTTGTCTAAACTTCCTAAGAGACTGAGAGGAGGAAGGACAATGAGACAAAATCCTCTAAGCCTGTTATCTTAACAAGACAGTCAGAGACAAGTCAATTATTCCACGCGAACAGCACACTTCCTTGCACAGTTTATGGGTTTGCAGTGACTGGAAAAATATTCTCACTGCTATCTTTGAAAATCTCTGCAAAAAGCAGGATGCACAGTAACATGCAGGCAAAAGCAAATACTGTGCCAGAAGATGCTGGACTGTCCAACACATAAATATGTATAACAAAAGACATTTAGCCACTCAAGCAAATGTAAAAAGTAGCTTACAGATACATGTTTCATTTTACAATGAAATTTCTGTATTTAAACCAACAACCCAAACAGTCACAAATTAGTGGGCTGGTTAGAAATACTTAAACAAACAAACAGCACAAAACATGTCCTGTGCCAAACAGTATAACACCCAGACGTTATTGAAAGAACGAAATTAAAATTTATTTTTTAAGTTTACTAGGTACTGAATTAATTGTACTCAGCTGAATGTGAGGCATATAATTCAGCTCATGTTCACGACGGCCCTTTGCCAGTAAAAACAATTAATTTACAGGACGCTCTGAATACACGTGGTTCAGATATTGCATGGCAGCGTCACCACACTATGTAAAGCTTCTAAGATGACCTCAAGTTTCCATAACAACGATTTAGTAAAGAGATCTCAAAGTTA
>JABJVR010008216.1:0-10833 GCA_025773905.1 Chitala chitala | reverse complement strand
AACAGCCATTTCATGGCTAGAGGATGGTGCATCCAGACCACCGATAGGCTGCTTGAAACACTCCTCTTCCATCCTGAAGAAACTGTGGCATGAGTATCCCAAATTAGTCCTTCGACAGGGAATATTGTGCAGGAAAGTAAAGGCAAGTCCACAAACACCCGTCACCTTCCAAGTTGTGCTACCTGCTGCTCTCATTCCTTCGGCTTTGAAAGGGTTACACGGTAATCAGTTCAGTGGTCATTTCAGTGCAGAGTGCACACTGCAACGAGCCAGACACATCTGTTATTGGCCATATATGGCCCGTGACATTAACAAGTTTTGTGCTGAGTGCTTGCCATGTCAAAAATGAGGTTGCTCCACTCCTCATGAGAGAGCCCCACCCCAGCCTATCCAAGTGGAGAGACCATTTCAGAAGGTTGCTGCAGACGTCACTGAGCTACCCATCACTACACAAGGCTACAGGTATGTCCTAGTACTAATGGATTATTTCACCCGCTATGTTAACCTCTTCCCACTGAAAGATCGGCGTGCACCAACTGTGGCAAAGTGCATTTTTGAGGACTATATAAGACGGCATGGTGTACCAGAGGCAATTCACACTGACCAAGGTCGGCAGTTTGAATCTGACCTCATTAAACATCTCTGCAACTCACTTGTCATCACCAAAACACGCACATCGCCATATCATGTCCAGTCAGATGGGATGGTGAAGAGGCTGAACAGAACTCTGAAAGACCAACTTGCTAAGTACATTACCCAAAGTGGAGGCGAATGGGATCGGTACTTGCCGCAAATTGAGCTTGCCTATAACTCAAGTATTCATTCCAGCACAGGATTTTCTCCGTTCTTCCTTGTGCATGGGAGAGAACCAAATTTTCCACTGGATGTCCTGCTGAATTGTAGTCCTACAGTGATGTCTTGCACACCGGGCACACCCGCAGCTTATACCCAGCACCTGGCATTTCGGTTAACACATGCATTCCAGGAAGCAGGCTTGAATTCTGCAGCAACTAAACATCACAAAAAGTCTCAGTATGACAAGAAAGCAGTCTTTCATCCACACCTGCCAGTCTAAAATATAAATTAATCTAGAGAGAAAAAAAAAAAAAAACTAATTTTTTGCTAAAACAGCAAACTGATTTTCAGAACAAAACAGTCAAGTATCAAAACTCATTTGTGGAATGAATCCCTTTTCAGCAAACCCTTCAATTTTCACCTATGCAGACATTTTTCACATCTGATTCGCCCTTTACTATAAACATTCTCATTCACAGAAACATATTTTGGACTGTGGTGCACTTTGATGCAAAATGACAAACGCTAGTCGCAAACCTTAAACACAGCTACCACACAAGTGTCATCATTAATACACAATAGATCACACACATTTCTAATTATGTAATGATACCCGTTAGCGAATAGGACACGCCTGTTCAAATGCTGCAAGTCGAATTGTCAGTTCAATGACGGAAGAGCACGAAGAGTACATGTGAGAAATTCGTGGAAGACAGAGAAGAAATCAGAAAGGATCAAAGATAATTTCAGTATGTGCAAGTTGGTGCTTATAGTACAATATGTATTATGTTTTATGTGCTACTATCACACAGTTCATTCTGTACTGTATTGCTGAAGAAGGTCTTTCCTTCTGGGGCAGTTACACAACTGCTGTTCTCGGTTTATTTTACCATATACATAGACGATGTTTTAACTGGATTCCATGGAAAAATGTGTTTGTGCACACAGCTGGGTTCAATCTGGCAAAGAGAAGAGGAGGTTATAACCTCATAGTTTGAGGTGCCTGGTCATCACAGAGGTGCAGCCGCAATCAGTCGAGGGGTCCTCCACTGCCATGCTACGTCAGGATCATAAAACACAGGTCTCACATTTCTGGATGGTCTATGGAATGTTTTGCTTGAATATGAGCGGGGGGGGGGGGGGGAAGGCAGGGCATTCTGTGTATATAATTTGGGACAATGTCGGCTTTCACCATTTTATAAATGTTTACCTTCCAGCCTACATTCCTTTGCACACTACAATTGAAGAATTCTCAGCATGACATTGGAAAGTATATGATCGTAACCCCTTTGTTCAAGAAAATCTTCTTTAATCAATGGACTTGGCCTGTGATGATATAGCTGTGAAATCTGGTCAGGGCTGGATTCATCAGAGGATTCTTGCCCCCCTGCTTAGAAAAGATAACTTTGCCTGTGATGTTGATGAAGTCCTGTGGCCTGGCCCAGTCCAGTGCCACAATGCTGAATCACACTGAATTGTATAAGTGAAGTAAACAATTTTTTTTGTATTGTTGGTTTTCATTATTTTATAAACACTGTGAGTCAAGTGGTTCCTTTTGCTGGGAGAGCCAAGGTTTCATGAATGTAGTTTGTCTTTTGTGTTTGTTTTGAGAAAAGGATGGTTTCAGGAAATGTATTTTAGCAATTTTGAAAACTGGGAAAGGATAAGAATTCATTTATTGCCCCCTTGTGGTAATTTAAGTTATGTTTTAAGAATTTTTTACGGCGTTTCTGGTACAAAATAATTATGCTAGAGCCTCAGATTTGCATTTTACTGTCATTCTTTAAGGTTGACCATTTCTAAATTTCTTTATTTGAATGCAATTAAACATGAAAACTGAACAATAGTATTTCTGCACAACAAAAAAGTGTTTTATTGTAGCAGTTAAAACTGTAGATATGTAACATAAAGGGCTTAAAAAGCTTGAGGGGGGCAGAAAGAGTACAAACCATCACCAAAAAATGTAAAAATACAGATATGTATGTTGCTACTATCAAGTCACTTATGTCTTGTATGTACTTAAACATTCAGAAGGAAATTCTGTTCTGTACCTAAAAGCGTAATACTATTACCACAAATGAGATATTTTAACATAATATGGCTGCATTTTCCTTACTAACAGACGGAATATTTTACATATGTTAAATAATATTTGGCCGTGAGGTCTTTTTATATAAATATTAAATCTTTCTATATAATACTTTAGAAAATATAAACATATTTCATTGTCACACAACTGTAAGAGCTTGATATAGAAAAACCAAAGACATACTTACCAAGCTTGTCCTTACAGGAATAAAATATTAATACAAATAAAATTTTGAAGAACAAAATTTTATAAATACATTTTGCCTTTATACAATTCCTTCACGTTTTAAGTCTGTACATCTTTTTCAAGGTTTCTAAGAACATGACAATCCATCTGTCAATTCCATAATGAAAATCTAACATTGGTGTACTTTGAATCGTAAAAGCCATCCAACAAAGGATTTTCTTGTTTCTAATAACCAATTAAATACAGTAACACATTGGAACAAGGAAAGCTGACTTTAAGAAATGGGGCTTACTCGCTCAGAACTAGCATCAAAAGTCCAGCTCTGTACTTTTAAAGACTAAGCATCAAGTAATATTTGAAGGCAATTGGGTCCTTTAAGTATATATATATATATATTTATTTATTTAAATGACACTGAGTGCTTTAAAGAATGTTAGGCTTCTATCCACAACACTAAATACTTCTCAGTTACAGTAACTGCCATTAAATTTATTCCTCCAAAATTAAGTGATGTCAGACAGACACCAACACTAATGGCTTTAAGGTGAGGTCTGAATGACTGAGTTTCCCTTGTAGTGGGCAAAAGAGATCACATGTATTGGACAGGGAAAACCAACACAAGGAGTGGTGTGCTCCCAAATTACATATTTAGAACCATTCCTCATTCAGAGATAAACATTATGTTGAATGATTGCAAACTAGCATCAAATCAATTTCATGAAGCTTCCTTTTTTGATTTAACTAATAATTAAAAAATTAAATGTTTTAAAAAATCCAAATACCTTGACATACAGAAAAACAAACATCTCCAATTATATTCCTCAGAGCAGGCATTTAAGTTGTTGCACTATGGTTAAAGTGACAATATTTTTGCGTGACACTATACGCATTAAGAAGGTGCCGCTTTGTAGAATAATTCAGCAGGTGTCATTTGCCAATTACAAACTACATAGTTACATTTTTTTTTAAAAGTAAAGAGTTTTTTAAACTAATAAAAATGCTGAAAGCAAAAGGCATTTACCCATTCCTAATTATATTCAGTCAGAACTTTCCCCACTTGCATCAATTCTGCTATGTAAAAGAGCAACTTTTGTTCACAATAAATCATGCAGATAGTCTATTTCGTAGGTTACATACCGTTTAAGTTTGAGATATTTTGGGCAGCACCTACAAAGGGGTTCCACAGTTGTGTGCAGCAGACTGTGCTACAGGGCCAGGTGCAAACTAATAATGTAATAGATACGAAGGTACACTTTGCTCACTCAAAAAAAAAAAAATGCTCTGCTTTCCTCCTTGTCTGAAACGTGGAGTTTCCACCTTGACAACCACATGTAACGCATGACCACCTAAAACACGTGAGCTACCAAGGGGGACAACACAAGTCAGTGGTGTTTAACCTGCATGCATAACTGTGGAACCTCCTGAAGGGGGCGCTGTCACCCAGTCTGGACAGCCTCTCAGTGGCGTCTCATTTTAACCCGTCTGACGGAGTCTGTGTCATCATCATGTCTGTCAGAGCTGCTGGTCGGCTCACGGGACCTCCTCCAGAAGTTCTCTGAACTCGAGCTGCTCCTCTGCCTTCGTCTCGGAAGGATCACCGAGCGACGGTTTTCCTCTTTGTCCATCTCCAGTATGCGTGGCCTGCAACGGCAATGCTTCGTCAGGTCTGCACCGAGCAGCTGTACCTGGCACTCACACACATTTTTGTACAACCCAGAGTACTGCTGCCCAAAAGGACCCGAGGTGAGCCAGGTGACAGTGCGCAGCCCACGTGTGCCTCTCACTCTTTGCTGATTAAATAGCACCTTGCAGGGGGGCTAAGTGCCAACACAAGGAGCTAGAGTGCTGCAGGCAGGAGGCAAACACCACATGACTATTTGCTCTACGAGAAGTACAAAGTGTGTTCTGCAGCTGGAGGGTCAAAGTGCTTAAACAAGGAATGACACAGTCTACATTCTAATTGGGATTCAGCTGCATAAACCAGCTCAATCAGGTTAAGCACCTTAACCAATTGGTCTGGTCTGCAAAATGAACACCGAGCGTCCCATCTTAATTCTCTATAAATAAAATGATTTTGTATATACTTTGGCAAGTTATGGAAAAAAATCTGGTCCAGAAAAAGTAATATATTTTATCATTCACAGAAATATTTTAAAATATACCATATATAAAAGCAAAGGTGAGTAGACTGTGTACAACATCAATTTTAATTCACATTTATTGTGAGGACATTAGACTATGTAAAGTGTTAAAACCTAGCAGACAGTAAAAACAGCCAAAAACTGCATGTAACAAATATGCAAAACAGATGCATTTCACACTTCACTGATTTGTCTGTTCTCATATTGCAGAAAATGACGTTGATGGATGGGTTAACATTTTCCATGAAGCAAAAGACAATGTTGTAATGCAGATGATTCAAAGTTGTTTGCTGTTGTCATTTAATTTTACTGCCTTGCAGGCTATATTAATAATGCTGACCTGAGAGCTGACCACTTCTACAATCTGTTTGCGAACGAGGGAGAAAACATCCGATGCATACATTACACATATGAACTATAATTTTGTTATGACTCCATATTCATATATTTTCTGGGTTGACATTAACCTGCTGCTATCTTAGTGTGCTCAGAATTACATTCTGCATTTTAGTCATGAGTCAGCTTGCAGAATGCTGCCAGCTGTTATTTAATTTCCAAGCTTTCCCAAAGATATACAGATTCGTCTGGATGCCAAAGAATCATGCCATAGTCACAAAGGAGGTTAGGCAGATTAAAGACATTCTGACATGCAAGAATGTCAAAAGCTGTTTTACAAGTAAGACTGAAAAAAAGACTGGATCATTTGTTCATGCATTCCATTTTAAATTCTGTGTTAACTGTCCGGCTTTAAAAAAAAAAGACATGGATGTCCAGGGGAAGACTACTTCTACTGAAGCCCATGTAAAGGTTTTCCAAGACCAGTACATCAACTCTCATCCTGATATGATGACTGTTAACTACTGTATGAAAAGAACCTTTGAATGGAGATGGAAAAAAATGTTACAATATATCAGTTAAGGAAGTCTTGAACAATTGATTAATTAGGAATACCCATTCCTAAAATCATCTTCAGAGGTAAGTGGAGCAAATAAAACAGCTAAGATTTCTATGGGTGTTTTTCTATGGGTGATGAATTAAAAAAAAAGTATCATATTCATAAACCACACACTTGTGCTAGACACTGATAGGGAAACGTTAGCTGCCATGTCAATGTAGTTATCTGTTCCTATATGTTTTAGTTGCATACAGAAGCACCACTTTTATAATCTACTTGCAAAAAAGAGAAAAAACATTGAACGCAATCTGCACACTACTCAACGTTTTTTTTAATCTCCTCTATATGATTTATTTGATCAATGTATTGCAAGAGTCATTGCTGATGACCGGTGTTTTCCACGTGTAAAAAAAAAAAAAAAAAGTTGGTCGGTTTGAACTGTTACAGAGGTATGACATTTTTACTGTTACTTTTCAATAAAATTTTTTATCACATTTTATGAAGTTTTACAGTTGCATTGGATTTAAATGATTCGTTTAAAAATAAAAACGGAATTTAAAAGTAAATGTGCTGTGTTTCAAGGAACATTTTCACATTTGTTGGGTACAAAATGGCTTGCTGCTGCAATAGTACCCTTAACGTGGCATATTTTATATCCTTTTCAGGAGTGCGACAAAGTACTATTTTCTGATGGTAAATTGTCGTCACTTTGGGTGCATAATTATATTTTTGAAAGTACAAACGATAGAGGTGCAAAAATGGAATTGCTAGGAAAGGTACAACATTGGTACTCCCTCTGCAACAGGCTTTTTAACCGTAAACTTTACTTTTTCTGAGAGTGTAAGTCACGTACCTGTGGGCTGCATCAGGATCAGCTTTTCTGTGAGATCTCTTTGGTCTGAGTATCTGGTATCTTTCAGAAGACGAGAATGGTAGAGATGTATGACTTAGTGAATTCGTCTCTAGGCGTGGGGCATCAGGTCTTGTTCTAAAAAAATTGTTTAAAATACAAGAAAAAAGAGAAATCTGTATCATTACAGAATCATAAATAGATGTTAAAGTCACGAGATGAAGCCCTTAACTGATAGTCATAGTCTTTTAAGAGTCCTATCTGAATACAAAAATACAGAGACTCCCCAATTTACGAACGAGTTATGTTCCGAGAGGCTGTTCGTAAAGTGAAGTTCGTAATTTGTATGAACACTTTCAATGTGGTCCTACCAAACATTCCTACAGCATGTTAGTTATACAATAAAGTTGTATTACAACATAAAACGTCTGTTGTCTTATCCTAAAAACACAATAAAAAGAACAAAAAAAGCATAAATTATGTTATTGAATTGTATTAATAATAACAATAATTATAATATTATTATAATAACATAATTATTGCTATCTTTGTTTCCATTGAGATGGCGTGTCGCTTTTTAGCACTACCACTAACATCACTAGCCTGACGCTTTTCACCAGCCATGATGGATACGCGATGCACTAGATAATTCACGATAAACCACGATAAATCTTAGAGCCCTCCGGCGTACATGTTTACTGTCCGCAAACTAAGTGAAAAAGGGGGATAAGATGGCGGCCTCTGCGATGCTGCCCGGCGTATGTAGCAGCCAAACACCATACCTGACTGGAGAGCCGTGCATGTAAAATTTTTTAGCTGCAGCTCCCCAGTTCCTTTCTCCGAACAAAAATTGAGCTTACAGCGGCCTTTGTTCGTATCTATGAACGTTCGCAACTCACATGTTCGTAAGTAGAGTGGCGTCTGTATACACAGGATTTTTTTTTTTGTATTTTGTGACACTGGCAAGAACATACTTTCTGAGAATCACGACAGCTCTTCTTTCCTTGATATCTTGGGGGCGTATACAGTGGGTAATTTCATCAGCTGCATAACCACTGCAAAGAAAACAACAAATTAAGCAAAGCTCCACCATCCATCAGACCATCCACCCCGCAGAAAAGTTACTTAAAGAAACAAAAAAGGTGTACCAAATCATGGTTTGTTCCTGGCAAGGACAACATATACAGGGCAGAAAAGAACTATGCTTACCTAATAAACTGAACACATTCTAATAAAATTCCTTATGCAGATATGTTTACTCTAAAAGCTACTCTACTCAGTGCGCTCAAGGTGATGGGAACACAAGATACATGACAACCAGAAAGCCTACATGTAAAGGCTTCTTAAAAACAAAAATAGCAAATGCTAGTGTGCCTAAATTTTATAAACTGACAAGCAGACAAGTATAACTCACAAAACAAATATGACTTTCGTTGTTAGTATTCATGAGATAAAAGCTTTCCAGCGTGCATTATACAAACAACACTGACTTAGTAAAATGACTTAGACATAGTAAAAAGTAACCATAATCCATAATATACTGTTAACCATTTTAAAACGAATTAACTTTAGCAGCTATATCAAACAGATTACAGAATAGACAAGCCGCCTGTGCCCACAGTGATAAACACGCACCTGAGCACCGTGACACTCCCACGCTTCACAGGGAGAAAGAGCACCGGCTCCGACACCCTAATGGGCTTGAACTGGAACTTGCAACCGAAGCACAGGGCTGAGTCGCTAAAAAACGAAACGGAGACGATGGGCCTTTCGAAGATGTGAATGGGGTCCACGTGAGACACTATGCACCCCCCTGGCTGGTAATCGTTGATGACTGCACTGTTGACAAAGTCTTCAGGTATTACACGACTGGCCACCAGCTTTTTGATGACGAGCTCGTGTACCCAGTCTGGGATCTCGTCCACCTCCCCCTTTGAGTACAGTCGCTCCTGACCCGGACCTCTCTTCTCCAGCTGAGAACCGTAAGTGTAACCTTCGCCAAAAAAGTATTTATTCCGGAGGGGTGCCCTGTCCACGGTGTGCTCTCGGTAGATACCCTTTTCGGCTCTCGAAACCACCTCGTCGATTTTGGCTTCTATCAGAGCGCATTCCTCAGGACTGAAAATGCTCAGCTGTTTTATTCCGCTCTTAACTTTGCGAGCTTCTACCTCACGATGCTCTTCTTGGTCACTGAAATCTTCCTCCGAGTCGCAGTGTTTACGTTTGCTCCCATTGCGCTGTAAAACTTTGTTTTTGGAATTTTCTCTGTGCGGGGTCATAGACTTCAGTTTCTGTCTAAGATCGGTAAAACCACTCGCTGCCATGTTTTACCTAGGTCGTTATACGTCGATCTCGTCAAAATGCAAATATTCTCCCATAATTCAGATGCCGGGGAAGTACACTTAACAAATATTACTGTGAATAAGTTGGTCTGTCCTCTTTGGCGTACAAAAGTTATGTCACTAAAATGCCACTAGCTGTTATTTAGCTTTTTAGCTAACCAGCTGATACAATAAAGTGCATCCACAAATGTTTATCGTCACATACCAAAAGAATATTAAACGGCATATGAACTGTGTTAATTCTGCTAACTAACTCTGCGGCGACACATATTCCAACTAGCGGGCTAAGAACTCAACGTCGTAATCAGTAAGCTATCTGGCTAAGGTTAGCAGCATCGCATGCACAGACACTCTTCAAACAAGCTTGCTGCACGACGATCTAGCTAGGCATCGGCATCGTACACTTCTTTTGCAATTACAAAAAAAAATCCTAACACATTAGGTTAACCTCCCGTTACCGTAAAGCTCCCCTAGTGCACATAATCCCCCGCTCGTGAACATGAACATAAACACACATCAAAGCGAAAGACAAACTCGTCTCGTGCCACTCAGTCATCAGAACGCGCATGTCTCTAGTTCCGCGCGTGCTCAATTCACAGAACGCGCACTAAACTGACACCATTTCCCTACATTACAGTACATTGTTACCGTTGCTTAAAGTTAATTAAACTTCAAAGCCTAACTGTACTTTCACGTGCCGCTTACGACCGAGTTCATTCTCCGTTGTAAAATAACCCTAGCAGGATAGCACAGACTAACTGTACCTCAGCCGTTCTGCAAGCAACTCTGATTGGAAAACGTTTAAGAAAGAAGACGCGTCGAGCACTTCTTACATTTTCCATTGGCTCAGAATGGTAGCAGTCAAATATATGCGAGTGACAATAGTTTATTCAACTTTGTGAAGTGTGGTAGAGAGAACGAGCCACGACTTTAATTGTGATGTGTGTACGTGAAACTATGCCCGTGTAATAAATTTTCAGGAGCGTTTAGGGTAATGTATAAACTATATAATTACTACTACTACTACTACTACTACTACTACTAATAATAATAATAATGGTTTCTTAGACACTCTAAATTGGTTCACAGATTGCTCAGTAACTATAAGCTTGCCTTCGCTAATTTACACACGTCTTATTAACTGGGCACTTGGTCAAGATAAAACTAAAGACTTAAGGTATGTTGTTATTCAAGTACGGGACCTGTGCTGGATGCTTGGTTTGTAAGATGTTATTTCTTCGATTGCTACGTAATTTACTACTCCATCATAAAAAACATAATGGTTAATGTAGTTATATTAACAATTTTTTATTACATACATATTTAAAAATTCATTTTTTTCAATATTCAGTTGAAAATATATGTATTTGTAATGTCGATTGATATGTTCTTAACCGCTTAGTCCTGGTGAGGGTCCTGGGGAAGCCTGGAGCCCATAGAGCACACCCAGGGCGGGGCGCCAACCCACCACAGGGGGCACACACACACACACACACACACACACACACACACACACACACACACACACACACACA
>JABJVR010008215.1:0-10834 GCA_025773905.1 Chitala chitala | reverse complement strand
TTATTATTATTATTTTATTCACAGTTATCACTCATAATAACACAGTAACTGCTGGCCTTTGAAGTCACTGCAGTACAATTTTTTCCAGCTTTTATAATCAGCACAAGCTAAGGACAAGCTGGTGACAGACACATCTCACGTGTTTACCCCTCACTGTAGGCATGTGTGGGGGGTGTTAGCTCTTTGTGGTGCTCATTGTGGCACATTTCATCTTCCCACATACTGTGTGTGTGTATGTGTGTGTGTGTGTTTGATGAGCAGGCTGTACATTTAAATATTTACCTTTAATAATAACAATGATCACAATAACTTAAGTTCTGCAGTGGATGCTTGGACAATTTAATGTGCCCATATATTGTGTAGTAATGTGCATGTCTACTTTGTGGTGCCATATCTGAAAGGTACTGTCTGCTATGCGGATACTCCTCATGTCGCAGGTATGTTTGTACGGTGACTGACAGCGTGGCGTGTGCAGATCAGAATCTGCTCAGGGAACGTTTTACAGCTCCAGGCAGAAACTGCAGCTGGTAATGCTTCAGAAGTTCTTCAACTGGATATTATTCACGTTCCTTCTGAATATAAGGACTCTTCCATTAAGTTTTTCTGGAAAATTTTACTTTTTCTTTTCTTACTATATTCATTCTCTAAACTCATTCTCGTTCTAAATTCTTTTTTGTTTTTTTCATTTTACAGACAACAAATTAATATTTGTCAAGCCAGAGCATTTTTTAAGTCTTTGTACAGATCCTGGTTTTAACATCCAAGGAGTACTGGAGCCATATGCTGAAGTACCACCCGCTCGTTAAAATACATAGTTTCCCTTGCTTATAATGGTGTTTTCTTCGCCACAAAATGCTGTCTTGTTACGCCATTTACCTAATAAACATGTCGCAGTATGCAGCAAGGCATGCAGTAATGAGATCGTTTTTGAGAAGATTGTTTTACCACAGCCTGCAAGTGGGCAGCTTTATGTGAAGCAGAAACAAAGGCTGGCCAAAAGCTCATTGGAGGAAGTGTCTCGTTAGCGCTCAAACAAGTACGTGTCGGTTCCTTCTGCTGTTTAGCATCTGATTAAACATTAGCTACCGCAGGAGACGAAATGGCGAACGATAGCTCGTTCCGTCCAAGGGTGTAGGTGACGTGCATCAGACAGCATTCTGAGAGGCAATCGATGGCCATAACAACAGAGAATTAACTGTCAGATTGTGGAATGCTAAACAGGCACTTTCTATGCAGCCGGCATATCGGTACATCAGTGCAGCACCTGAAGGATATTTTGCCTCCCTGGTCGTCCTGATTGCGGGCCAGCTGTGTTCACAGCGCCTGCATTCTTATGTTTTGGACTGAAGGGGCGGGGTTTGCTGATTAGTGCTGAAGACCTTGGTGGGTTGGACCGGTCAGGCAAAGAGTGTACCAAGGGTCACTTTGGCACCCTGTAAGAATAATAAAAAATATTTAGCATTTACTACTTGAACCCTGGGCACTACATACGCAAAACAGCAGGAAATGCTAGAGAAGCTGCTTAACGTGCCTTCCTTAGCGATGCTATTTGTAGCATAGAATGAAGTCAAGGACCTTAAATCATTTAGTCACACAGAATGCATTTTAGCCCCTCTCACCATTAAAGACGTATATATCATTGATATGAGACCGGTCTCATCCTTCACCTGCAGCGATGTTTATTCCCATTAACACACTTTACGAAGTGCCGAAGGAGAAATTATTCCTGCCCTATTCGCATAGATCATGTTGATTAATGCATTTCCCATTGTGAGTGCTTGGGAGGGGGAGATAGGGCTCACACTGAAATAAAAATGCAGCCTTGGGCCTGTAATTATCATAATGGAGGCTCTGCGATGACATCCTCGGGCGATCGTCAGCGGCTGTGCTTCCCCTACCCCCGGCGTCCGACCTGTGACTGCTCTGCAACACTCATGCTCTCTGAAGACCACGGCTGGAGTGCCAACCGGATTGTGGCTGTGTATTAAGTTTAATATTTGTGGCAAGTGTGTGAAGTCAGTACATGTTTACTGCTCTGAATCATTTGCCTGATATGACTGAGGAGAATGTATTCTCTGTGCTGGCAGTTGCATCTGAAAGCACCATAGACATCTTCAGACATCTCTTCAGCAATGACTGCTGAGTCGTACTGTCAGTTATTGTCAAATAAACCATGCCTGCAAAATGTCATACGTCTAATGCTGACCGGCTAATACAGATACAGGCTCTAAATAGCTTGGGGGGGGGGGCTCATTCTTCACATTTTTATTTTCCATCTCGACGCAGTAAATGAATTCTCACATCTGAAGAGTTTCCCAACCGTGAAAGGAGTGCATATATATAGATATATCTGCAGAGTGTCACTTTCGTTAGCCTGGTCTAGAAGATAGCTACGAAAAGCTACCCCCTTGAAGAAAAGAAGGGGGGGACACCCTCCAGGAAAGTCTTTGTCAAGCAATCACAGCTTGCCATCAAAGTTAGAGATTGAAAGAAAATGTGTTTCAACCTTTTGTACGCAGCCACAACATATAGGAATTGTGTCGCTGTCATATTGAAGCCGTTAAAGTGACGGGTGGCACGCAGTACTGGCTCGCTAAGTCCCTCACATTGTTCTTGGGGTCTGATTCTCAGTTGTCTGGATTTGAAGGCGAAGTTCAGTTTTTTTGGATGCCTTGTTCTTTTGTCAGAATTATAAGGACACAGGTGTATGTCACAACACATATGCCTATGTGCTCATACAGAAGAGCTGTCGATATTTATAGACTGCTTTTTTGCCTTGTTTTTTTAATTTTTGAGGAATTTGCCTGTCGAAATTCTTGGTTAGAGAGTGTGACAGTAATATCTGCACAATGATTTCTTCGCATTTGGGGCATTGAGTTATACAAAAAACTGCTGCTGAAAAACTCCATAGCCGGTGACAGAGATAAAATGAACAACATAAAAACAGTGCAGTTGTATGTGTTTTGGCAGTTAGTTAAAAAAAAAAGTCTCATCTCAGTGAGCTCATGTACCGTCACATGGTGTCATGTAATCATTTGGCAGTCTGTTTTTTGTTCTTTGGGTGCTGTGGCGGTTCAGTGGTCAGTGTGTTTGCCTTGTACCTTCGAGGTCAGGGTTTTGAATCTTATCCGCTGGGGCTGCACAAGCTGGTGCCTGTGCAGTGCTGGTCTCAAGCCTGGATGGAAAGGGAGGGTTGTGTCAGAAAGAGCATCTGCTTTAAAAACCTCTGCCAAGTCAATGTGTGGATTGTTAACTGGTTGCTGGTTGATCTGCTGTGGCGGCCCCCCTCACAGGGAGCAGCCAAAAGTCAACTGAGTGTTTTTGTGAAGAGGCCGATGTTGGGGATGATACAACTCCATAATCCTGGGCTCTTTTTTTCCTACTTCCTCACATTAACCTTTTCCAGTACTGAGGAACTGGCTCATATCAGAAGTGCCAAAACGACCCTGCCACCTGTTTTTCCCCAGTCCGGAACCTGCGCTGCTGAGACATTCTGGAATGCGGCCACTAACTGATCTACACGCCATTTCTAATTTGTGATGCCAAGCTCTGAGTCGTCACTCCCTGTCATGTGGCTCTTTAGGAGACGTGGAGGGGAATAAATTACCAACGTGAGCATATGAGCAGGACTGTGAGTACAGATTACCACAAGGTGTCTGCACAGCCCCTCTGTGGGATGCCTTCCTCCCTGCATATTTATAGAAATGTTATGAACTATTAAACATTAATTATTCTCCCAAGGGTATAACCAATATACAGGAACTGTGTCTACTCCAGGGTGTCATTTAATTCAGATTACAGAGTCCCACATATGTGGATGAAACTGGGAGATGGAGTTCTCCTCTCAGCAATGTGCTGGGACAGCTGCACGTTTCATTACGGGTGCAGAGATGTTTTTGTACATAACTTTGGTTTTGCTGAAATAGACCGTGCTGTTAGATAAAAACCTGCCATGATCTTATTGGGTTTTTGGAATGGAAAGGGAAGATTTCTTTAAGCAGGGATAATGGCCTTTAAAAAATCCTTTTAATTAAAAACAGCTTATATGTTTTTTTTTTTTTTTTGCAAACTGACACAGTATCATAAAAAAACTTGGAAATAATCTTATTACAACAGAACATAAAGTCGTACTGGATTTTTAAGAAATTCGTCCTCCTTGTTAACATTTAAATGTTCAACATCTTCAAAACACTGTTCTGTAATAATTAAAGTAAGCATGGCGCCTGCAAGAAGTGTACCGCTCACCGTTAACGGGCGTGCGCGTTCTGTTCAACGCTGACTGAACTGATCCAAAAACACGTTGCCATGGACGCTTTTGTTTTTGTACGTTCCTTTCCTCTGCATTTTCCGAACCTCTGCTTATGTGTAACTCTCTGCTGACCCGATTATCCCAGCTAAAACCCTTCATCTGAGTCTGTGTAGTGCGGCTCCCTGTGAGTGAGAATTGCTGGTGTGTTCCCTGCAATTACACAGGCTGAAGAAGCAAGAAAATGGCTCTGAGTGTAAAATGAGACTGGTCAGTAAGTGAGTGACAGTCTGTGCATACGAAATACAGTGATGCAGAGGTGTGCGCCCAAGGAATGGCATGCATACCCCAAAAGGATACGAATGCAGCACAAACATCATAAATTGTCATAAATTGCACAGATAATTTGAGGCACACAGTAAATGAATTTGCTGGTCTTATGGCCGACTCTTAGACAGAAATACAGAACAAATGAAAACAGCCTTTTAAAATCGACATCAAATTTTGTTTGTAATGCGACGAAAACAAGATAATTGTTAAGGCTGATTTATGAAACTCAACGAAGGGTGGACTATGTCACCTTCACTCGTTGCTTTTCAGATAGTTGAAAATCTCTTCAGTTGCAGAATTTGTGTAGTAGGACCAACAGACACACAAATAAAATCAGAGTCAATTTATATTATAATATATATTGTAAAGAGCTGAGATCAGTTATATCCAGAATTTCAGAGCAGAACTACACTATAGTTTCTATGGCAGTATCTTGTGCACACTCACATAGGTAGTGTAATATTTGAGGTGCCATAATGGTTAGTACTCATGGCTCTGGGATCATAAGTTCAGTTTGCTCAATCATACTGAAATTTACAAGTTCTCCCTACACATGCATGGGTTTATGCCAAAGGTGCTAGTTTATTTTCCCCATTCCAAAGATATGCAGGTCAGATGTTTTGGGTACTCTAAATTGCCTCTGTGTGTGTGTGTGTGTGTGTGTGTGTGTGTCCTTTCCATATGCTCCAGGACTCCTGAAACCATGTCCAGAATAAGCAGCTATAACACATATGAGAGTGGCATTTGCTGTTTTTCCATTCACATGACAAAGTGGTATGACACAGTTTGGTTGTCTCAACTGCTTCCTAGAGGAGGCTGCTGTGTGTTTGTGTGTGTGTGTGTGTGTGTGTGTGTGTGTGCAGAAAAGAGAGTGGGGTCCAGATGTGCTTCCTGTCATATCAGCATTTCGGTAGAATAAAACCTGAAAACATGCATAGTCCAGCTAAACGTGGAGATAATGTGACGTCCCCTGGCGTTTAGCGCAGTGACGCAGAAACCTGAGAGGGGCTGGGAAAGTTTCCTGAAATGGTTCAGCTCATTGCAGGACCCCCCCCCCCACTGTCCTGCTGGTGGTTTTTCAAATGATCAGCATAAGTATTTTTGTAAAGATGATGCTTTTGCAAAGGTGATAAGGTAGAAAAACCCACAGCATGTTTTTTATGTAAAAATATGCAGTTGTTTTGTACATATGCTGCCTTTTGTATAAATAAGTAAGCTCAGCAAATGCCAAATATCACCAAGTATTAGTTAAATCTGCAATATAAAGTTGTACCATTCCTGACTTTGTGTGCTAAACAATGCTTTCAGAAAAAATGTCGGATCTCAGTAGAATTCATTTAGTGTCTGGAATCTCAAGGTCAATTCCTCAGCAGCATTAAGAGCACAAATCCAGATGTAGCAATAATTGCCCCAAATAATCGATCCATTAGTGAGAACTTGGAAGGCGAGAATGTGAAAATCGTTAACTTTCATGTCACTGTGTTCCGAGGATATTGGTTCATTTTCTAGCTTTTGTGCCATGCCGTGTCTTCGTGAATCAGTTTCCTCTGCAGCTTTAATACTGTTTTATTACTCATCCTGCCCTTTTTATCCAGTCAGCGTTATCCGTGGAGCTGAAGAGTAGCTCAATGTCAGGTGCTTTCATGTACTTTACTGTGTCTGCCACAACAGCTCTGCCATTACATCTCCCTACCCACAGTCACTTGAGAACATGACAATGCTTTCCTGCTGTTGCTCCGTGCATAACGGCATCTGTTTTGAACGGTGTTATATTTCAGGTGAAATTAAAATATTTCCCAGTGAGATGTTAACCATATCATGACACCCAGCCTACAGAATTGTTTTTAGGGGTTACAGTCACACTGTGGAGTCTTTAGCCTAAACCCCTCTGAAATACTTTTATCTTATCAACCAGTGTGATATAATGTGTATTAGTTAATTTCTGAACCGCTTATCCTGTACAGGCTCACAGGTGGCCTAGTTTATCCCAGGGCACAGCCTGGACAGGGTGCCAACCTGTCACAGGGCAGGCAGGCAGACACACACACACACACACACCTTTCAGGGTAGCATAGCTTGTTTCCCTTAACCAGCATGTCTTTGGGCTGTAGGAAGAAACTGGAGAACCCAGAGGAAGGAGAACATGTAAACTCCACAGATAGGATTAACACACATTGTCCCAAGATTTAAACACACAACCTTGGAGGTGTGCAGTAGCAGCTCTACTCACTGAGCCACTGTACTGCCCCAGAATTATGTTACATTTGTTCTTAGTTAGATTGAACTTTATTGATCCCACAGTGGGGAAATTAGTTACACAGTTACAGAAATTTTAACATTCAGTTCAGTGTTTTATGTATATCATGATCAGTGGTTACCACTCACTTTAACAACTTATTTAAGTGTAGCGTTTTGAAAAAATGTTCAACATTACAGTTTCTTCTATATGTTCTGTGTCGGGTCCCAATGATTTTTTTCCCTCTGTACCTGCTGTAAAAGTTTTGTGCTTCCCGAACTGCCTGTATTTTTTCTCTACTCACACTGCTAGGACTGTACAACATTACCAGCTGTTGTTTTCAACACATCCTTTTATTTTTAAGCCTTTGTTAAGTGCTTTGGGACAACTAGGATGAAAGGTTGGAAACTACAAAAAGTGAATGGAATAAAATTTAAATGTACAAATTCTCAATATTTAATGCAAAATTTGAATGCAGAAATAATACAGCGCATTTCTATGAATTCTACTGGCTCGATTTGGTTGTTAAAATCAATAATACTGTTGTAGCAGTTCTGTTTAGAGCATTAATTAAATGTTTCACAGGCAGCTGATCAAAAAAGAACAGCTGTCTGTCAGAAGTCCAATACTTCATTTTGGGTCTTTATAATTTCCTCAAATTAATATCTCCACACATAAAAAAAAAAACATTAAAAGTCACATGAGCTAATTTGTTTCGGTTTAAGGCGTTTAGAAATTTTGTTAACAAGGCGGAGTTTTTGACATGACTCAAAACGTGAAACCAAAAACATGATCGCATAGGTTTTTTTTCTCCTTTCGCTGAATAAACAACAACACAGAAAGGAGACCGTAACAAACTGATTAGTGCGTTTAATGAGCTGCGATACAAAGTGAGGAAAGTTACGAAGCGCATCATTTCCGCTGTCGAACACAAAAGCAAAATGCAGAATGTATATATACAGGAAAAAAAAACTCACTGGTGCAAATGACACAAATATTTCTACTTGGATATTTTAATAGCCGGCCATGAACAGCAGCACGAGTTCAAATGGTGTAAAAATAATGAGGGAGATACTCCGTAGTGCCTTAATACCCTCTATTTCCTATAAACTAGGACAGAGCCAGTTACCGGGTTTTTTCCTTTAACCCCTTTGATGCACAGGCCTGCAGCCAGGCGTCTGGTGAGAATAAATGGAAATTCCTGTTATGAATGTATTTCCATGCTACCTTTCTTTAACGAAATATCCAAAACAGTTTTCTTATCTGCTAGTGCATTTTTTAAAGGAATGCTGAGCAATAAGGAAAATAAGTTTTCATTCACAGAAAAAAATATATTTTTTCCATAAATTGCATATAAACTTTCCATCCAGCTGCCTGGAAGGTAAATCATTTTTTTTTTTTTTTTTTTTTTTGTGAAGTGTGTACATTGGATATTTTACTGTATACGAAAAATGTACCAGCTTCACACCTTAAAATTGTAAAGGTGTTTGGCTTCAGGTCAGTCATTTTCTGGAAGTGAAAGAGTTGCCAATGACCACTGCAAGTTGTGTCTGTAAGGAACTCCGTTGACCTACTAAGCTTGCATTCTTATGAATAACAAGCATGCTTAAAACCTGTTTTTAATCAGTCTTTAAAATGATTATGACTGTAAGCGTGTTCGTTCGTATGTGAGATCCTGAATAGACTTTGACCTTTACAGACAGTAGTCTGGCCAAAAAATATTTTATGTTCTGATTCTCTGCTTTTAGTACAGAGGGCAACAACTGGGCATTTGACATTATTACTGGGCAAAGGTTTCTGATGAAAATGATGTCTGCTTTTCAGTTTTCAGAATGGGTTACTTCGGCATGGTTTGATTGTTGAGTTTGTGGAACTTTTCCTGTCTTTTATTATTAAAAAATGGAAGGTATATGATACAATAAAAATGTTACACATCAATACCACAATAAAAAGCAAACATCTTCAAGTGGTGTGAGTAATGAAACTTAATAATGTGAGTGATAAAATACGAGATATTTTGCTGCTTAGTGGTGAAACTTGACTCACTATGGAAAGAAGCATTTTTATTGCACGAAAGTGACATTTTCTTGTTGTGCTGTGCTGTAAATGTATCTTATAGCACTAACCTGAGAAATCATTCAATAATAAAGACAAGCAGTAACAATAAAAATACTTATTTGTGCTCTGTTCAGTTCTGAGACTGAGCTCTGACTTTGAGACTCAGACTGATGCGTATTAAAGTCGTCATTTTAAAAGAGCTGAAGATGATGCTGAAGAAGAGTGGTTTTACTCTCTGTCTGCATCCAATGATTGGGGGGGGGGGAGTATTCTGGATAGTATGAACAGAGATATCCAGGCCTCTGTGGGGGGGAGCTGCGTCGAACCTGATAACTCAGGTGAATAAAAGAGGAAGGCGGAGCGCACTTGCATTTCGCCACTGCCAGCCAGAGCGTTTCGAAGGAACGAGCCAAGACAGCCTTCAGCTGGCGAGCAAAGCACACACAGACAATCAGTGCTGGGGCCAGCGTGCTTCTGTGGACCGCGGCTGATGCCACTGCCGCCCTGGCGACTCGTGCCAAGAGGCTGCTGGGCAGGAGGGGGCCCAGCTCTGGGCCGGGCACAGCCAAGGAGAGCCAATTACGGTTGGCAGGCCGCCGGTCATGACTCCTCCCACTGTCCCAAGCGAAAGCCATTGTCTCCTTCCGACAGCGGGTACACTGTGTCCCAGAGACATGCTCTGGCCTTGGTGAGGTACTGTGGTATAGCACATAAGTGGAAGAAATAAAATGTAAAAGTCGCCCAGCTGCATGTTAATGTGTCTAGTGACATGTAACATCCGTTTGTGTAAATTATGCAGATCTTATTTTGATACAGTAGCTTTATAATTCACCTTTATTGTTGTCAGCATTTTTTGTCATTAATCCTAATGGGAAAAGATTTAATTACCTCTCTATTTTGCATGTACACTGTTTGAGGTACCTATGTGATTTTACTAGAAACCTCCTTGTTTAACCTGAGTGACTGATATGTGACAAGAAATTCAGACCTCGAAAAAATATTTGTGTTTTCAGAGAACGCTTCAGTGTGTGTTTTAGAAATGACTGTTTCAACCACTGTCATCATAATGTACATGTTCATTTTGCTGAAGTAATGCACTGCACGTATTCCAGCTTAACATGAAAGCCTGTGAGCTCTCCTCTCAAATCAAATGGTACATTGCACTGTAATTTTTCATGTGCATTACATAGTAATGTATACATCATGTCCTTTTTTCTTCCTTCTTAATCGGTCAGGTCATGTAATTGGGTTTGTGCCAAAGAGGTTGCAGATGCAAACCCCACAATGGGAAGATTGGTTCAGTAAACACTGAACTGTGAAGCCAGCCCTGTGTGACTCACCCGAGGCGGGTAGTCTGCTGGGGAGCTACATAAGCAAAATCAGGCCACATTTATTACATATAAATGGCTTCTAAAGATTTTATCTTCAGCCAAGACTCTCACAGTGCCTGAATGGCAGCCAGTGGTTACATCAATATTCTTTGCTCACAGGAGGAAAACCACGGCTAATCAGCACTTGGATATTGTGCTTGTAAGTGTTGTAGTCTCATGTAAGGATGACATTTAATTGAGGTGTTTTTTTGTGTTCGCCCATTGAAACAGAACATTTTTTGTTGGTATTGCAATGATCACATCAGTATGTCAAGCGGGCGAGCATTGTAGTTCGGCACAGCAGTCGGTGCCTGTTGTCGGCTAATGTTGCAGTGAGCTGCATCGTACCTAGGACGGCCACGCATCCGGCCCACGTCTACATGAACCATTGTTTATACAGTGTGGATATTGGCAGCAAAGAAAAGGAAAGGAAAGGAAAGGGGAGCATTATGGAACACTGCTGATATAGACAAGCACAGGAGAAGCATGCAGATTGCAAGTGTGTCATTTTAACATGTCTATATACACTCACCGGCCACTTTATTAGGTACACCTGTTCAATTGCTTGGTAACACAAATTGCTAATCAGCCAAT
>JABJVR010008214.1:0-10835 GCA_025773905.1 Chitala chitala | reverse complement strand
AGTGGAAAAACCTGCACTACCACTCTCACCTGGCTGTCACGCTCATATCTCTGGAATTCCTGTAGAGTTTTCTCATTCTTGGTTATTTTCTTTTTGGTCTTCTGCAAAGTAACCTCCAATGATCCCTGGTTCATTTACATGGCAGAAAAAGAATTCAGAAAGGTTTCTACCACAGTCATCCTTCATGATATTTCGGTACTTTTTTTGGTTGCACACAAACATAAGCACAGCACAAGCAAAAATGTGAAAGCAAAGTGATCCTGTATGTAAAGACACTGACGGAATGAATGATTGAACTTAGTACATGCAGTGTAGCCAATAAGTGTTCTATGAATGGCAAATTACATTTACATAAAATCAATTTAAAATCCTATGTATAGTTTGACAAGGGAAAATAACAGCAAAAACATGAAATAGAAAGTGTTTTTGTACCCTCTGCTGGCCACTAAATGTAAATACAAGCAAAAGTGCACACTCAATGACCATCATTTTCCGTCTTTCAGATTCACTTAAAAAGGGAAGAAGCTGTCCTAGTATGATTACAGAGCAGCACCAGCCGTAAATTTGTGCGGTTTTCAGTCATCACCAAGACATACAACAGCTACTCTCCAGCAGACATCAGTACAAGTCACAGCCACAACCTGCTGTTATTACTGGCTAAAGCCAAACCGCTAACTCTTATCATACTCAGTTTAATACTGAAATGGCTCACTGCTTCATTTCACCAATTATTGAAATCCTGAGTTCATTCCTCAAACTGAGTGCATTCAGCTTCTAAAAACACATTACTGCACATGTGCTAGAATGAACATTTTAGTAATATAGTAGTAACAGAGCCTTAATCACTAACATTGAACCACACCTATGTAGTTAGTGCACTGTTGAGCTCCACTACCACAACACTGGCATTCATAAGAGATAATGGGACAGACTACTGTTGACACAGAAGCAAAGCAGGCAACAATGAGCCCAACTACACATAGAAAAACACATTGCATTAGTATTCTAGAACCCCCCCCCCCCCACAGCTTTCTGCTATAGGACAGGGGGCTGTATACCTTCATGTATGTGATGAGTTACCTACCTTCATGTCCTTCATAGAGTTCTTCAGGGTCTTGATAGTGTGGCCAACATGGTGGCCTTCGATGGTGCAGGCATTGCAGATGCAGCGCTTCTCGTCCAGGCAGTAGTAGCGAAACATCTCGTCATGCTCGGGGCACCTCCTGTTCTTGAGGTCGGACAGTGGCTCACTAAGGGGGTGTTCCCGAAACGCGGGCCGCTCCAGGTGGGGCCGCAGGTGCTCGCTGCACATGGACACCTCGCACTTGAGGCACGTCTTGACCGCGGCCGCCTGCTCCTCCAGGCAGTAGTCGCAGGTGACGATGCTGGAGGTGGCTGACGACTCTGTGCCGGGCGCCTTGCCTCTCTTGCGGTAGTCCTCGGCGATGTTGGCCAGCCGAAAGTTCTTCTGCAGTGGCACGTTGGAGCGGAACATCTTTCTGCACTCAGGACACTTCATGCGGCCCCTCTCAGCTTGCTTCTTCAAGCACTTCACACAACACAGACAGAGGTTGTGGCCACACGGCAGCAGGTGCGGGTCCCGGAAGAGCTCCAGACACACAGGGCATGTCAGCTCCTCCTCCAACACACTCTCTTCAGGGAGGCCGGCCATGGTGAACTTTGCTCGTGCTCTTTCCACAGGACAGAACTGACAAACCTGACAGGCAAAGAGGTGTTCTGTTAAGGACACTGAAAAACAGTAATAAGGTAGAGTATTATTTACAATAATAGTAAATATGCAGCAAAACAGCTAAAAGAATAGAGAAATCATGTGATTTCCGCCTTATGCAAACAGGATGAATCAACAACTTATACGGAGACACAAAACAAACGCCACCCACGCGCATACATACATACGCACAACACAATTCCCAGCGTGTAAAACCTGCTGACAAACGAGTGCTCCGGGTCACATGAACTGACAGATCTCTCTTTCGCTGTGCACTGGCTTTTACTTTGTAATTCTTAAAAAAAAATAACTGGGTTTCGACATATTGCCTAGTTGCTGCAAATCGTTTTGGTGACGCAGTAACTTTTTAATTCATTTTTATTCCCGTCGGTCTGTGTGTGCGAGTGAGTGAATGTCTTCAGCGATACACGGACCACACTGTTTTGGGAGTCGGCTGAATTGTCCCTTGTATGCGCCTGTCAGCTAGAAATCCAGTAAAATTACAAATTATACGCAACGAGAGCAATTAAACCTAACTTGTCATATCTTCCCCACGGAGCATCGATAGTTTCATTTTCACTTCCAATGTACAAAAACGTCGCTAAATTACACAGGAAATTGCAAAAAATAAAGTGATGTATTCAGCTTTGATAGTTAGACAGACAACCAGCACAAACGTGCATACCCATTAACAGCCGTGTATAGCAAATGAAATAAAACCTAACATTTAATCACGCTGTACTCCGGCTACAACGCCTACATTACAGTACGGCAGTAATAGCATCACAATAAATACGTGTGGGATACCGCAGTTAAAACGAGTTATACCGCAATAACATTAATTGTACAGACCTTACCTCAGCAGACCGATCAGTCGGACATGTGTCTTACGTGTCTGTCTCTGTCTGTCTCGCGGCGATCAACCGCCGCTCTCTCGGGAGTGACAGGTGAGCGCTGTGACGTCACGACGCACGCGTCTCTGTCCGAAGGCAGAGTTCGGGTTTTAATCCCTTTCGTGGCTGCTTCGGGTATTTGCCTTCGTGGTGCTGCTGTCAGTCATTCAGTGGGCTGCTTTGAAACGCCGCCCATTATGAAGATGCCATTGAAATGGGGGATCACATAACGTCAGCATCCAGTTTGTTCAGTTTTTTTTTTTTTCCTTTCAGTGAACGATGTGACCGCAGTTCGGAGTACGGGACACGAAAATTGAATGAATGTGGACGGAAAAGCCCATGTCGTGCTGGTGTGTTGGTCTGCGGAGTGATGGCTCTAGATATATACAAATTCGCTAGAACTAACTAGTCTCATTTGTACCGACATTAACGATCGTCAGTAAGCTTGCGTAATATTTGGAATTTGTGTGTGTAGCTATAAAGGAGAACATGCAGTTTTAGAAAACATATAGCAGAAAATTAAAATCAACAGTATCACAGTTACAGTCTGTACCAGCTACAGAAACATCAAAAAAAGTTAACACAGTTACACACTGAAAACGAAAACATACACTCATACTAATAACAAAGTATACCTTGTTACCTTTAAACAGGGCGCTACGAATTTTCCCTATAGATAAACGGCTGTTTCTCTTGCATAGTTGCACAGTCTGCTTCTGCCCAAGCGTTGCTTGGTTGGGTAACACTTTGACTGAGCTCTACCTCTGCTTTCAGAAAAACCATTTGTTCTTATTTTTGATTAAAACCTTTCCAGTTTTGTTATTATGAAAATCATTGTAGGACTCGGTGCTTTTATAATTAGTCAACTCACCATCAATGCAATAGCAGAGGACAAAGTAGCTGGTATCAGCGTAGCCAGCGTAACGCTATTGCCTCATATTGTCAGTCCACTCCGTTAGTTCAAATGGACGGAGCGCAGTTGTCAACACTTGGCTGTGGAACCGTCCTAAGCATTAAGGCAAATATGTATAAATATTTCCAGAGAAATTGCATTGTACATCATAGCTCTTAAGTGGCTCAACAATTTTTTCTGTTTTAAAAATATGTAAATATGCAGGTGTTAGTGGCTTTAATATAATGTGTTTATTTTGGTTTTCTACTGTCTTCTTACAGCACGTGTTTCTGACAACATGTAAATTGCCACACTAAATTGATTATGTGATCGTATGTGTGCGTATGCATGCGTGTGTGCGTGTGTTTGTATGCCATTGTGTTTGTTAGTGTCTGTCTCTGTGTCCTCAGTTGATCTGGTGTGTCATGCAGGGTATATCCAGTTCCAGATAACATCTGAGAAGCACTGCTGGACGTGATCATCAATAAAACAAGAATATTTAAAAGTACAGCAATAGCTCCTGTCTGTTTAATTGGACTGTTAACATCACTTACTTTCTTGCTTGCAGCTGCCCTAAAGTGAATACCATTGTGTTAGTTTCAGCTTTCACAGCTGGTGTTCAGTATGTTACCTTCTCGCCTCGAAAATCGGTGTTTGCATAAAGCAAGAACTAAAGGTGGTGACGTATTTTACATTATTTTCATACAAAGTATGAATAGTTAAACTTTCATAATGAAGCACAACACTTTTACAGAGATTAGCCTCTGAAACAAACATACAGTACAGTATGTTACAACCTTGTGTTTTGTTTGGCGTTGTCTTGTGTCCTGTTCATGTTTCAGTCTGTAGGGGGAACGTGAGGTGGTTTCGGTCCGCCTGAGACATAAACGGCAGGTATGAAAATACCCTGTACCAGACTGAAAGGCACTGCTTACTGAACAAAAGGGAGCAGCACTGCCCTTATAAGCTTCATGCTCATTTGGCTTATTTCTTGGGTTGTTGCAAATCTTTTTATGCACTTTGTCTTGTACTTCTTCATCCATCTATCCATCCATTCTCTACACCACTCATCTAATTCAGGGTCATAGGAAGCCTGGAGCCCATCCCAGGAAGCACAGGGTGCAGGGCAGGGGACACCCTGGGCAGGGCGCCAATCCACCACAGTGGCAACCTTCAGATACCTTTATTGTTGTCTGGCTTCATTCTTTTGTATTGATTTCTTCAATTGTCTGTGTAAAGTGCTTTGAGGCACACTGTTGCGAAAGGCGCTATATAAAAATAAATTGAATTGAATTGAATTCACATTCACACAAAAAAGTGTTAAACAGTCTAGAATATATTTTATATTTTAGATTGACCAAAATAGCTACATTCAGTTTTGAGCATGGCACACTCCTGGCATTCTCTCAGTAGATTCACAATGTCATCACCTGTAATGGTTTTCAGTTCACAGGTATGCCTTGTCAAGAGTTAATTTGTGACATTTCTTAACGTGCTTTAGACCATCAGTTGTCTTGTGCAGAGGAAGGGTGGGTACAGAGTCAATAGCCCTGTTAGAGCTACTACAACTACTGTACAAATCCATATTATGGCATATTACTCATTTAAGTAAAGAGAAAAGACAGTCCATAATTACTTTAAGAAATGAAGGTCAGTCCATCTGAAAAATCTCAAGAAATTTTAATGTATCCCCAAGTGCTATCTCCTCCCTGGGTAAGCGAAGTACAGGCACCTGGCCATCCACATCATGTAAAGGAAAATGTGATTCATCAGACCACGCCTCCTTCCTTTTGCTCTGTGGTCCAGTTCTGATGCTCATGTGCCCATTGTAGGAGCTTTTGGCGATGGGTCAGCATGGGCACCCTGACCAGTTTGCAGCTACGCAGCCCCATATGCAACGAACTGTGATGCACTGTGTGTTCTGACACCTGAACCAGCATTAATATGTTCTGAAATTTGAGCTACAGTAGCTCTTCAATTGGATTGTACTACACCTGCCACTCTTCTCTCTCTCCGTGCATCAGTGAGCCTTGGCTGCCCATGACCCTGTCACCAGTTCACCAGTTTTCTTTCCTCGGACCACTTTTGGTAGGTCCTGGCCACTGCAGACCAGGAACATCACACAAGAGCTGCAGCATGTATTAAACTGTAATATTAATGCAAATATATTAAATATCTAAGAAAAATATTTAGTATATAGTGCACTATATGTATACTGTACTGTGTGGTAGCTTATTACATTTTTTTGTGAAATTTCTGTTTGATTTGAACATTTTTTATAGTGATATATGATATTTGTTTTAATTTACAGGTGAACAGTATAGAAACAGTAAAATACTTTTCCCATAATGACTTGGGAGAGGACATTTGATGTTTTATACGTTTTGATTTGCTTTATTAGTACAGTACTGCAGCATTGTGAACAGTTCGTCATGGTGAGGTTGTGTAAAATAAAAGAATTAAATAATATTGACATCTCCACTCCTCATTACTTGGGAAGTACTTTGACTACACATTTTGTTATTACAGTATTGTAACGCCGGTGCTGTGACCAATGGACAGCAGCTGGGAAGGCAATTATGCACCTTCCCGGCATTCCATGTAAATAGTTGTACCACCCTGAGTGTCTATGAATGTGTGAATGTACCCCTTGCCCATATACGATGTGTATGTTGATCTGCGTACACGGTGATGTCATCCTGAGGGTTGAAGACAAGTGACCAATTGATGACTTGACTGCCTGTTTTTTTCTCAGTTCTGTGCACGTCTGGCGGCTTCCCTGGAGCACCCCCATCAGTATTTCCTACGGTTGTGGCTGTCCCGGCCCATGCATCAGATAGTCAGCGGCTGGTCCAACTCCTGCCCCAAGGCCGAGATACTGCCGAGCCACCACTTCCATGCGGTGAAATGGAATAAATCTCTTACGGCAGGCCTTCAACCAGAGGCCCTCTCTAAGCATCGTGTCCTGTGTAAGACCATGCTAGAACAGAGAGGTGCTTGTGCCGGATTGGGCTTGGATGAGGACCAGTGGTCCAGGATTCAGCCTAAAGGCTTGGATCATTGGCTGCAGGACCTGAACTGGCATTGCGTTCATCGCAAGGTATAGACATAAACTCACCAGGCACCCAGGCTGCCCCAGACTCAACTGTTCAGATGACAAAACCGTCGAACATGTGTTTTGGGGCTGTGGGTTTGCACAAGGTGTCTGGAGACACGTGGCTCGTCTGTGCAGGAAGCTAGACCCTCAGTTTGTGTTGATGGAGGCAAAAATGATGAAGGGGTGGCCTCATGATGCTCAGACACTCTCTCTGTCCTGGATGTGGCCGCTAGTCAGCGTGACCAAGCGTGAGCTTTGGAACGTGAGGACAGCGCTCATCCAAAGGGGGACAGACTTGAGCACTTGCTGATCTGAATTTTAGGATGGAGCAGGATGTCACTCGGTAGGGCTTCCACGCAGCGAAGGAGAGGTGGAAGGGCCTCCTCAAGTTGTAAGTCCTGTCGATTTCTTAAGATGACTCTGTTTCATTTCCAAAGAGAGGTGGAGCACTACTGGTTGAATACACGTCACATGGGTGTCGGAGGTCTTTTGTGGGGCGTGCCCTTTGGTGCTCCACAAGAATTGGATCACTGTCCTTTTTAAACCTGTTTTTAGCCAGTTGGAGTATGAAAAGGTAATTTTTAACTATTTATTATCAGTCACAGCCACATTGATCTCTTTTAAGGTTGAGATAAAATAACAAAGGATTTTAGAATTGTATTTCCAAATGTCTATTTTATTCTATTGTATTATTCTTGTTCTTATCCTACAATTGTCTTGTATTATTTATTGTTGTATTGTTTTATTGTATTTTATCCATTATTGTGTTTTATTATTAATTGTAATAAATATCAATAAATGCATGCCGAAATAATGAGGAACAAATGCCCAGTAGTGAATTCACCCTGGAGATCTTTCTGACCGGTAGGTAAAAAAAAAAAAAAAAAAAAAAAAACAAGTGACCAGTTGGTCGGTTGACTCTTTGGCTCAGTGGGCTAGTCCCTTGCTTTTGGTGTGAGCGACCTGAGTTCGAGCCCTGCTTGCTCCTTTGGTCCATTATAGTATAAAAGTTCTAATAATTTAGCATTTATTTGTATTTCATTTAAAACTTTTAACAAACCTTTAGGTTGTATATTGCCATAACTGGAGCAACATATTAATATATACTGTACTGGATGCATCAAGTAATTTTATTGTGTTCATTCATGACATTCCCACAGCCTATATTTTATAAATCAGTGAACACAGAATAAAGAGTGATTCAAAACACTGTGTAAAATTTGATTGTCTGATTCATTGGTATCATCAGGAAAACCATGCTTTTCAGGAACCTAAACGTACATAATCAGTATGAATATTTTCACTTGTTGAAATCATGCTAAACAGCAGGAAAATATCAACTGATGAGATGTTACAACAGGTGGAACACAGAGAGGAAGAGGAAGGAGGCAGGAAAGAGCATTGTAGCCAAACAGCTGAGATCTGCTCCGCTGCCGATCTGTTTCTCTGGGTTATTTACAGATGGCATCGTTGTCTTGTTGGTAGGACTGATAGAGCTGACTTGGTTGGTAGAGCTGATGGTTGTTGTTGAGGTTTCGGTAACATCTGGAGTATTTTGTTGTTTGCCAGAAAAGTAAACAGAGAGAAAAGGAACATACAAATATCAGTCTCCCCTGATGTCTATATTGCACTGCCTTACATGGACCTATACATATGTGGAACAAATGCATGTCGTCTTAGACAACATCCGCCCACACTCTAAGCACATCTTGAGTCACCAAATATTTTTATGAAATTAAACAAATTAGTGTTTTATTATTTGTTGTGATACATCTGCAAAGAACTTGAAACATGATCATGTTTTTTTTTATCACGTGGTTTATAACTAACAACACAACCTGTACATTATAATTAAGCCAAAAAGAATGTGGACTGATTTTTGTTCCTGTGTAAGGGTGATAGTGGTACATAGCATCTGGATCATACTCACAGTCATAACAGGCGAATGCATACTGGTCACCACAAGACCTGTCGCTCCATACTCCGTTGTATGTTGTTGACAACCACGCCACGGCGCAGTTCTCGTTCCCACCAAAATTATCAGGCTGGCCCGATCGCCAGTTACGGTAGGAGGAATTGCTGTTGTCACACCACTTCCAGTTGTCAGTGAAGAAGCCGGTCCACACTGACCAGCTACCTGCAACTTCTCGGACCATTTCATTCTCGTCCTTATTCCTTATGCTCACCAGGTCTGTGTAATATTTTCTGCAGTAGTCCCGAGCAGAAGCCCAAGTCATCCAGGAATTAATGAAAACATATTTCTGTTCGAAATGGGAGTTGACCTTGCCAGCAAGTGGAGAGTCAGTGTTTTCCTCATCTTCAAGGTGGTTATAAAAAAACATTTCAAATTCATCAGGGATTTTAGTATTAAATAATTGTTTTCATTCAAAATGTTAAAAAAAATCATATAACAATTTTTTAATACCAACTTGCAACAACAACAACTACTACTACTACTATTATTATTATTATTATGCAATGTCACTAATTAAATAGCATATATGGGCAGCACAGCTGTAGAAAGCTACGCTCAAATGGAGCTGCTTAAGTACAACAGCCATTAAAACTGTACAGTGTAACGTATTATTAAATATCATCAAAACAAAGTGATTTGTATCTGCTCAGATCAGGGTTTGGTGCTCATAATTCTACTGAATAGTACATTTAAAAAATGTAAAACAAAGGCTCACCATAAAAACAAACAAATTGTTGGTAGTAGTAACACGGAAGCGTTCTCCATTTCCCATTTGAAATCATCCTTGCACACATGTTGTTCTGCCAAATCTCCGGCTGACCGACATCCCAGTTTTGGAAATTAGCATCATAACCAGTGTAGTAGCGGTTGCCTGACAGGGACCAATACCAGTAAATGTTGTTTGTTTTCTCCAGTCCTATCCAGAGAACACTGTTAAAATTAGGGTTCACTGCACTCATGAGCCGGTCTGTTTCGTCATTGTCATCAATTGATGCAAGATCAACATGATTTTTTCTGCAGTAACCCTGTGCTTCAGTCCAGCTCATTGGCTTATTTATAAATATGTACCGACGAGAGTCACCCAGGGTAAAGAGTCCTGTGAATTCAAGCACAAACACACACACACACACACACACACACAAACACACAGAAAAAGAGAGAGAGAGCTTCATTAATTCCATCATGATTTATCACATCAATTGATAGCTTGTCAAATATTGCATGTTCCGTACTGACTTTTAAAAAATGTACAGCTTATTCCATGATAACAATGCTTAGTAGTAACTAAATCTTCAAGAACCTGCATGTCACTGCTTGTAATTATGTTTGAAAAATTGATGTATGAAATTAATTGGACTGTACTGAATTTACAGGCCTCCACAACTTTCTAAGTTCCATTGCTCTAATCACACTACTGAGAAGTTTGTTGACTGTATTGTATGTAGTTCTCTAAAGAGTTGTGACCTGAGATGAACAGGAGAAGGAGGCTGAATCCCATGTCTTTAGTGTTTGACCTGCAATAAAACAAAGAGACTTGCTGACCTCTTTACTTTCTAAGGGATGAACAGCCTATTGCGTTAGCATGCTTATTATTATATAAAAACAGCATTCTGATATTAGCATGAAAAAAAATTATTTTGTAAGGTTATTAGTATTGCACAGCACTATTGTCACGTAAAACTATATACTGCGTAGTGCTGATGATCAGCTTCAAATATATCATAATATCTGTAACATTCTTACTTTTGAGCATCCTGTTGAAGCTAATTGTGTTATAAATAATTATTTTTGAATGATAAAGAACATTATATGTGTCTGTCTTACCTTACAGATTGCACAATCTCTTGCACCGCTCGTAACCTCCTATGGCTCTGGTAGCTGCCTGTGTCTGAGACAGCCTCCTATTTAAGGCCTCACCGGACACTCTGCACGGTCCAGTGTCATCTTCTGTTCCTATTTCATTCTCAAAGCCTGCAGTGATCCAGTCTGTTATAATGGGAAGTTACAAGATATGAATGAAAAATTATGTCTTTCAATTCCTTACAATAACTAAGTAGCTTTTCATCAAATGTTTTTCCTTTATGGATATGCCATAGTGTCACGATGAATGGTTTCAAAGGAATTGAAAGAGACTGATCCTGCGGTTCTTTCTCACATGATCTAAAACTTTAACTATCAACCTTTGTTTGCACAATTTCCCCCTTTTGTCTTATTTACTTAAAATAATTATTTGAGAATTGACTTTTGAC
>JABJVR010008213.1:0-10835 GCA_025773905.1 Chitala chitala | reverse complement strand
CCCCCCCCCCCCCCCCCCCCCCCCCCCCCCCCCCCCCCCCCCCCGCCCCCCCCCCCCCCCCCGCCCCCCGGGGCGCGGGGGGGGGGGCCCCCGCCTAGCTGGGCACAGGAGGAAGCCAGAGAAAGGGTCTGGAACAATAACACAGGGGATATTGAATTAAAGTCCCCCTTTTTAACAATTAGCCCACTCCATATGCTTGACCTAATGTTCCTCCTCGAGGAAATGAAGGCAAATGGCCATCACTGAAGAACATGGGCTTCGTCAGGGCTCCACCGTAGGAATGACTCTCTCTGTCACTGTTCTCCATCTAATCGGACTGGCTTCCTCAGAGGTGCGCCTCTGAAACGACGGATGGCCCTCGACAGTAATATGGCCAAGGAGAAGGTGTAGCGTGCCTTTAAGGAATAAATGCACTAATGTCTATCCGCACATGACACGGAGTAGATCACACAATGGCACGCACTGAAAAGGCGGGCTCACGCGAGGTCGGATGGAATTGAGAATCGCGAGGAGAAGGTATATTATTATGGGTAATCTTTCTCATTGAGTCGCGGCTCATCTTTGAGCCCATCTGCGAGCACAATTGGAATAATGTGAATTCTAGCATTAGCGCTCCTTCGTTATTCTTCTGTTAGCGCTATTATGTTGACACACCCGACGGAAATAAGTGTATGGATCCGCAGGACACATGAACGCACGTGTGTCATTTAGCCCTTCTTCTAAGTTGTGCTATTTTAAAACTGTCAGGCAGATTGAGAATGTCACACTTTCAGTTAGGGGATGAAGTATATAACGAGACAAAATCAAAACTATAAATGCTAAAATATTTCATGCAAGGGTAAAATGTTGTATTTGTATTTTCATCACGGTTAATGTTTCTATTATTATTATTATTTATTATTTTTTTGTTTGTTTCTCTCGTTGTGAAATGAATCCTTCCTGAGCCACAGCCAGTGCTAACCACCCACCCCACTCCATGTGGTTAAGAATAAGGGGCAAAGTGCACACGCCTGTCAGCCAATGGAAACCCATCACAGCATGAATCACGCCATGCAGACAGGGCTAATAATGACTTGCCGGAGGTGAGGGGAGGTCTTGCTGGGGGCAGCCACTGGCTGCCAGGTGATGTCTCATTCGGCAGTCGGTCCAGATATCTTGATTGGCACAGCACCCCCCACACCCACCTCCCACAGGCCATTCCATCGTAGCTACACGTAATTGCTATCATGCTTTTCTCCGGGGCCACACTACACATCAGACCTGAATGACAGTCTGAGTCCAGGAATGAGACTTTTAAGGCTGAAGTCAACCAGAGTGCAGGGCTCAGCTTTAAAGGTCAACCCCCTCACAAGCAGGAGCCAGGGATGGGGGGGCGTGTTACCACTGTTAACATGCATGGTGACACGGGACCGTATGCTGTCACATATCAGTCAGTGCAGTTAGCAATCGCTAACACAGCCACATTAGCACGAAATTACACTGATCCATCGATTCAGAGTTTCTGAAAGTGAGGACATTTTCTAAGTGGGAGCCTGTATGCACGCAATTCCTGCAAATAAAAAAAAAAAAATTTTACTATAATTACAAAACAGTTTGTTCTGCAGAAAGCTGCAACATGAGTCACAGTTTTACTGAAACCTCACTGGACATCATACCAGACTAAACATCCTGCCCAGCGGTGTGGCAGCACTCTCCCATCTCCCTGAGAACCTTTTCCCTTCCGCTCTGTAATCATTGCAGGTTCCCCACTGAACCGGGGGAGTCAGGTGGCAGACAGTCATGACATGAAGGCCAACTGCTGTGCCATCGAACAGGTGCTAATTGCCTTAAGAGGGCATGCTGCTGTATAGGCAAGCGAAAGTGTCCGTCAAGCGCTCGCGCGGCTCTGGGACAACACATCCGTAAACTCTAAACGTATGATAAACTGTCTACAACACATGCAAGGGCTGGGGGTCTTCTGCCTACTCCATGACTCCTGATTGGATACCAATGTGGCAGGTGTGTGCTCAGGTGTGTACAGCATCCATACACTCCTAGAAAACACACCACGCATAAAGAAGTGAGAGGAACACCAGTTGGTGTCGTACACACAGAGTAACAGCATCTTTTCACATTGCCCACTTTGAAACACTTTAAAGCAAGACTGTAAACTGCACACCAGAACGAAAACCTAACGACACGTTCCTGAAACAATAACAGGACTGACTGTACGGCACTTTGATGACGATATAATTAGAAAGTTGTTCTGATATTTAATGCATGAATTTCCTGCTAGCTTTGAGTCTCATCATTTGCCCTATTTTGTCATTGTTTGGGCCTGGCCATTTTCCCATTAATGAGGTTTCCAGGTGTTTTTTTAATTAGCAGGAATGTGTCCATGCATGCTTCCTCTCCCTAAGAAGCAGAAATGTAGCCTTTCATCCTCCCAGCTTCCAGAGTCTGCATTCGCAGGCTCTCGTTGTGGATGAGGTGAAAATCACACAGCACGAGGAGCTGCTAATGAACTTTCAGCACCCGACGCACTGTGGGCAATGAGGCACTTTCTCGCACGTCGCGTGCCACGGTGGGCAGACCGCGAGACGACGTTTCATGGCTCTTAGGGCGGGCAGCACCAGCTGCAGCACGTTAGCATCCTCCACCCCCCAAGTCCATTTTCATATTTTTGCAGATGACCTCCTTTGAGGCACCATGTGTTTTCGGTTATTGAAATCAATATCAATTTGAAAAGCATTTCATTGTTTTTGTGTTCTCAGAGGATCGGTTCTCTGAAAGGCACTCAACAGGCGGGATTTCCATGGTGGTGGGGGGGACCAGAGGTGGTGGGCCTTCCTGCCCCCAGCATGTGACTGCAGGTGGCACTCTGACTAAGAGAACGGGCTTTAACAGCAAGCGTCAGCAGGAGGTCTGGTCTCTGTCACGTGAGCAAGGCTGAGAAATGTACCGCTTCTCCAACACTGCCCGACTCCAGGCAAGCAAGCAAGTAAAGACTGGTTAATGTGCGACACTGATTGCGAAACACAGGACTTACTTTCCGACCCAGGGACTTTGTCTGAAGGCATTTTTATGACAACAAACTTACAACATCACCATGTGAGTCTTCCACATTTACCTCTCAAGTCCAAGCAGAGTTTTTCACCAATGGAGAATTTTGCACAACCTATATTGATATTGAAAGTCAAAAATTTATTTTTAATTTACTTCCACACTTTAAAGGCATGATAGTCACTTACAGAAAAAAGACCAAATGAAACTAGTTAAAGTAAGGAAGAGGAACAGATAAAACACAAAAGGGAGTTGTCTTCCACAACGATGTCACTGCAAGGTTTTTTGTTAGATTTCAGTGAGCGACTGACTTTTACATCTGGACAACCAGCTAACGTTAGAACTCATCCTAAACTACAATTTACGTTCAGTAAAATTGTGGAAGCTGAAATAAAATTCAATAAATTCTGAAGAACCCATCTATCCATTACCTGACTGGTTATCCTTTGCAGGGTTGTGGCAAATTCTCAAAAACCAAAACAAAAATCTTTGCAAAGTCAAGTGTCTTACAAAACTACAGCATTTGTTTGACACGTGTCCTGTGTTCTGCAAGTGTTCTGCATTCACTCTGCCTTTGTAAATACGTGCACCTGTGAAGGTGACCTTTCAAAGAGTGGAACGGCACTCAACTCAAGTTTCTCAAAGTTCTTCAAAACTGAATGAACCCACAATTAAGCACAGTGTGACAAACTGATCAGTTACTGAAATCATGAGTGCACTTTAAGGTTAAGGTTAACTTTACTGTTCCCAGATGTAGATTTGGGCACCTTCTTACACACCTTTAATGACTGTAGGCTAGAAAAAGGTTGTTGCATTGAGGCTCAATGCTGATAAAAAAACAGTAAAAACTGGGTGAAGTACGATGTAAAATGGTGTGGAGGTATAACAAAGACAAGGTGCTTCATTTCCATAAACATGATTTCTAAACAACTGCATGACGTCATGATGAAGTGAATGCTTCCTAACGCAAAAACCACTCTACTCCAAAAAAGTGTGACCTTCTCCAACAGCACAACAGAGCAATCGTATCAGTAACTGGAGGTGGATAAGAAACATATTATGGTCTATATGCTTGCATTTAGGCTTTTCTATGCCTTTTCCTTGAAACCGATTTAACGTTTTTTTTTTTTCCTCCTGAGTTGAAGCCATTCAGGTCTGTGGATTAAATACAACATGTCTGTCTTTTTCATCGAGGCGCAGTAATCCTGTACAGTAATCCATTTAAGAGAGTGAGTCAGTCCACGAAAAAAGAGGGGGAAAAAAGGACGGGGGAGTTTTCACTCCTTCCAAATGCTCTGCTCGCTATCGGCTGAAAAACTCCCGCTGCTGGCTTTTAAACTTTTCCAGTCATTTACTGACCTCAGCCATGACAAATTAATGGCTTTGGGAAGGACCTGAAGTCCCCGATGTCCCTTTTATATGGTGCATCTGCGTGCATGTGCCTGCATGCATGTGCCTGCGTGTGCGCTCACGTGCGTGCGTGTCCTTGTGTCAAGAGCTGCGGAGATGGCTTTATAATCTTAATTCAGAGAATTAGCCGCTCTCAGAAGTGTGTGCTTGGGTTCCATTGGCCATCCATTATTGCACATGTTAAATGGGAACAAGTAGAAATGTTTACACCGGAAAAGCGCAGGTGTGTCCCATTGCTTATAATTCCCACCTCTGCTCTACTCTTCGAAGACTTTTGTGTTCAGCAGCATCACTTTGTGACATCCCCATATGTAAATTGCAATACTGAGGGGCACACTTGGAGTAACCTGCTCTGGTAGGCCGTCTTGAGCTGGCTGTCTGGGCTTAGTAATTAGCGCTGGGAGACTTGAGCCCAAAACAATGCGACTGTTTGTGTTAGAATGGCACAAGTGGTAGGTGACAGCACCAGAGAGGAGAAAAGTGTGTGTGTGTGTGTGTGAGACAGAGGGAGGGAGGGAGGAGAGAGAGCAGGAAAGAGGGGAGAGAGAGAGAGAGAGAGATACAGAGTGGGAGAGAGCAGGAGAGAGAGAGAGAGACAGAGTGGGAGAGAGGGAGGGAGAACAAGAGAGGGAGAGAGAGAGAGCGAGAGAGAGAGAGAGAGAGAGAGAGAGAGGAGGAGGAGGGAGGGAGGGATTCTGTGTGGGAGACAGGGGACAGGGAGACTAGCAGTGGCACTAACGGGGGCTGCGTCTGTCACAGCAGCTCATTCCCTGACAGAGGAGAGCTTACACCCACCCCCTCCCCTGGACGCCTGGAGCAACAGAGATCCTGTCCCTCACGCGCACCTTCCAGGATCCTGTCACAGTGTCGCCCGCGGTGTCTGTCACTTGTCTTGGTGGCTTAATCAGGGCCAGCTTCTGACTGCTTAAATATTTATTCACCATTTTTTCTTACCCACAGGTGGTAACTCCTGATACGGAATCTTGAACACAAATACCGATGGAAAAATATCCACGGGCATTAAAATGGCCGAGAATACCCGAACAAATAAAAAACAGGCCTGTCGGAGAAAGCCTGACCTCATCTCAATGATGTTGCTATGGAGGACGCTGTGGTACACACACTCACCGGAGCCGGTGCCACGAACAGCTCTGAAAGCTCGGGGGTGGGGGGGGGAACAAATGTGTAAAACTCTTTAGATACTAGTTGCTAGGGAGTAGTTTGGGACACCAATAAAAGTTATTTTTATGAAGCTGGCTTACAGAAGTGTGTCAGGGAAACTAGTTTTTCCAGATACGATTTCAAGTGCATTGTTTTTAAGAAGTTACGTACTGCTTTTGAATACTTATATCCGCATAGCCTATTTGCTAGTGAATATATGATATTAATTACAGATATATCTTAATAAGACTCGTTATTGAGATTGCATGTACCGTTTAGTATTGTTTGTATTTCTAGTTCTAGATGTGTATATCTGATTGTTATTATTGTTGTGGTTACCATGGACACCGTACTGTTTTCATAATCTCATCCTCTCATTGGAAAAGGAGAATTATTTCGTTCCTTAGTCGTTGTACTTATGAAATCTTTGATATTTAATACGACGGCTAAATCGTTTCATGGCACTGAAACACACCCTTAATAAAACTTTTTTTCTGTTGGAAAATATGTCCTCTAAATCAATTGCTCCTAACAAGTCCTTGGTTAAACTGAACTAAAATTACTGTTGTTATGTGACTATGTGATTTAATATCAGAACAAGTGACTCATTCAATTAATTGCGGCAATCATGAAAGAATGCATTTTGAAAACATCAACAACCGGTGTAGTGAGAGAGATATGTAGAAGCCGCGCCTGTTTGCACTGTTCTGATTTTATGGCACCGCACACAAACATACACAAAAACACATTCACACATAACCCTTACCAGCAACGTATCTGAGATATATGAGTAAGGGCTGATATGTGTTCACTATCCAGATTGAGCCAGTGAACATATTTTTTTAATTAATATTTGCAAATACCAAACAAAGATAGGACGGGTGTAAAGGGTAGACTGGGAGAGTATATATGCATTCAAAAGAGACCTTTTTGACTGGGAAATGCAAATGAACCCCGGCGCTCACGTGAACAGCCATTATCCGCATTTCGGATACATCTGGCACGCAATGTGGCTCGCTGTGGTGTTTCCCTGCACCGGATCAGATGGCCTTCGACGCCTCGGTTTCCGTTAAATCACGAATTCAGAGCTCAGTTTTTTGTACACACGCTACGCATTTGCGCAGGAACATACTGTATGGATAATTTATGGGATTTTGCCTTTTTATCAGTCCGTCAAAATCTGCTATTCTGCAGTTTTTTTTTCGATGCTTAAAAATAATGGGCTGTAATATGTAAACTTCTTTTTAAATAATTTAAATGCAGTTTTTCGTTTATGTCGTTCTTGTGGTTTTGTCTAATGCGGAAAGTAAACTCATCACTAACATGCTACAATAAAACCTCAGTCACATTCAGCCCACCGGAGGTGGAAGTGAAAACTAATTTAACATGGTTACACTGTAAGGTATTAGGTATTAGCGTTAAACTTAAAGTCATGTGATGTTAAACCCGCAACACAAGTTTGTATAATTTTACAGCTCTTACATGTTATTTTTGTCCGATTCGTTATTTTGTGTAAGAACATGTAATTCTGGACAAATTTTAGTGGTTAAACATGCAGAACAGTCTATATGTAGTTTCCTTATGTAGTTGACGTTCATTAACCACTTTTTAGATATTGAAATGAAGAAATTGCTTAAAATTGATGTTATCTTTTAACGTATGCAAATTCTTCTGTAAAGCGCTGTGAGGCACATTGTTGTAAAAGGCGCTATATAAAAATAAACTGAACTGAACTGAACGGAAATAAAGCTACAAAAGACAAAGTGGATCTCGGTGAAGGCCATTCTTGTGAGTATGAGAACACAATGATGAAGAACAGCTGGTAAATTAGTGAACATGGAGTAAGCGCGTTGACCTTCAGACAAAATTTCCCTTCATGCGAGCGAAAACAAGAGGCCTTTCCCGAGCGTTTATCTACAACTTGGATTTAATTATTAATGCGAAGTGGCGGCATCCACGCGTGGGTTTGGAGAGCCTGGTGTGTCCAAGAGCATGAAATGTCTTGGAAAGGCGGACAAGTTACAGTACAGTGGTGACGCCCTAACCTCCTGCCTGTGCGTGGTCAGGTTGCGCCAGTCACTCGCAAAACCATCCTAGCGTGTCCTCCCAAAAGAGGATAAAGAGCGTGTGCTGGACTTGTGTGCGCGTGTATGCGCGCTCGCGTTTGAACGGTTTGACTGAATGCATGCGTTCGATTAAAATTGTGCGTGTGTTCCAATTACAATATGCATGTTTTTGCACTGTATTACGTAGTTCCACACATGAAGTAATGCTCCGATAAACTCTATGCACTTATTTTTCGTACATCTCTAGCTGACTTTTGCGGTTTAGTGTGCCTCTGAATGTGCTGACTTGTAAATTACTTCTGACAAAACCCCGCGGAACATACGTGTGTGTGTGTCTTTGAGTGCGTTCACTCTTGGCTGAGCTTGTTAAACTTTGCTTGTGTTTGTGTTTGCCTTGCGTGTATTTTTGTATGCACGAGTGGGTGTATATGTGTGTGTTTGTGCGTATGTGTGTGCGCGCATGCATGTGGGCAGAAAGAGCCAGCCATGTGGACATGTGGTGAGGTCGCCGCGGTTACCATGCTCTCGCTGGGCAAACGCCACCGCGTTCCGGCGTATCTCCCATCCAATAAGCACACAGTGACGGCTCTCTTGGTGAAAATATTGATCTGATAGCGAAATGAACATCCAATGGGCAACTAGCCAATAAGCCTTCTCTTTTTCTTCTCCCTGGAAAGACGGAGATGTACAAGTACTTGCATTTTCATCCAGCGCATTCGATGTACCAGATTACAAAAGATGAACAACCTTGGTCATTAAACATAAAATGTGTACAGCAAGTCTGGTTTCTGTAGAAAATTTGTAACAGAGTAAAAAGGGAGCTACATTCAGCCACTTTAAGTAATCTCTCTGAATGTAGTGTATTTTTCATGCCTGTAATCTCACAAAACTGTAAGAATCTGATCATTGTCCAAAAAAATAGCAAATCTTGTTTTGACTTGTTTTTTGCACAGAGTAACCGAGTCGTTCAGCATGACAAGTGTTCTGCATCATCTTAGGTTCCTACACTTTAAAATCGTCTTTTCACGCTATATATGTACAGTCTAGAGGAACCTCTATTCCCAGAAATATGCATTCACTTAAATTTCAGATTTCCTTAAATTACAGTTTAGGGCTTCATTTATTGCTGTTGTCACTGTTTTACTGAAGAACAAAGTGGCTGGTTTTCATTATTTGCCAGCTATATAATCCTATACGAAATATATTGTAGACGTCATCCCCTGCCATTCTCACCAAGTAGAAACACGTCAGTGAAGATAAAAGTGGCCGTTAGGCACAGTGTGACGTGCCCAGTGAGATTTGTAGTAAATCAGAACGTCACTCATAGGGGTTAATTAAGAGGTGGAGTCGGCGTGTGTGTGAGAACATGAGAGTGTGTGGGAGATAGAGTGGAGTGTGCGAATGTCGTCCCTGTGGCTAATATCTATTCATGTAGGTCCTGACAGACCTTCAAATGCCGATGCTGCCTTGCTGGGGAGATGCAAGCAGCTCTTGCTGGAACAGTTGTGGGGGTGGGGTGGGGTGGGGGGGGGAGCAGGCTTAACACAGAAAGGCTTTGATTCATATTTTAATAGGCCCCTGTAGCTGAGACATGTTGTGTATCGTTTTTGTCAGTCTTCTTTCTGCTTTAACACTGAACTTTCTGTTTACCAAGCAGCCCCATCATCTCTTTCTGCTGCCTCTGCATCTTGGGCTGCCGCTCCGCGGGCGCCGTGGCGGGATTCAGCGGGGAGGAGAGGAAGGACGCTGCCTTACATTTGCGTTTCTGGTCGCCCACCAGAGCGCCAGCTCAGCAAGGCCCACCTCCCGGGACCAGAGCCCGAAGGCGTTCGGTAGTTAGTAACCAGAACCCTGCTTTGTGCAGAGAGCTCCCTGCACCACACTCTGAGAAAATGTGCTGTAGGATGGAGGACAGTGAGCAGTGTACTCCTAACGTCACGTTGCTAAGGGCCACACAAAAGCCTTGCGATACGAGACAATGTGGAAATGCATTATTCACCACAAGACACAGTCTTTATCTGTGCACCTGTTTACAAAGCTAATTTCATCATTTAGATATTAGCATTTTAGAGTTTGTTGCTTGGCAGATGATATCATTTGAAGTCACTTTTGTAGTCAGTTTAATTAGTTATATTCCCGAAATGAATAAATTTCAGTGCTTTTGCAAAATAGTTAATGTACATAAAGATTGTGTGGGTGTTGTAGGTTATGACATGCGTGTTGTATGGTGAGTGTGTGTGGCTGACCTACAGAGTACGGAACCTGAGGTGAAGTTTCTCTCTCACACACTCGTGCACAGTGGGCAATGACCCACAGCTTCACAGGCCGTGGAAGAACACACACTATCCAGAGGCAATAGACGGGGGAAACAAACTTAATTACACACTTTTTGCCAATAGCCATATTTGAACACACAAGCCTGGAGGTGGGAGGTGACAATGCTAACCACCCACAACACTAACATTTAACAGGGAGCTCTGTAGTGGTGAACAAGGGGAGTAGCTGAAAATGCAGTTACTAAACCATCAAAAGCAACAGCAGCACCAGCTGCCTTGATTGCAGCACAGGGACTGATATTCTGACAGCCCAAAGTGAATTACTCAGGGGTTTTATCTCTGCCGTGATTACTTGTCCTTGCTCTTTTTTGTACTTGTTCAGCCTTTACTGAGGGAGAGAGTTAATTGTTCATAATTATGTTTCCCTCATTTTAGTTGTGTACGTAACGAGCATTAATGAAGCTCAGGCTTCTCTGTTAACGAGCTGAGGAGGGCGTCCTCCGGGAAGGTGTGACCAGCCCATATAAATGGTATGTCAACAGCTAACACAAATATAGTTCATGATTTAAACGTCGCTATTGCTGTCACGAAGCACAGTCTGGGGGCGTGTCTCTGAGTGTCATCCAGTTTGTCCAATAGTTAGTGACATTTGTGTGATGACACCTTTAGAAGTCACATTTGACACAGAGATATGTCTAAAATGCTAAAGTTGTTCTTCACCCAGCATGATAATCATCTGTGTAAGACCTGCCGGTTACCAGTACAAGGGCTATGTACAAGGCCTGGGGTTCGATTCCCACCTCGGGTCTGTGTGCGTGGAGTTCGCATGTTCTCCCTGTGCTTGGTGGGTTTTCTCCGGGTGCTCCGGTTTCCTCCCACA
>JABJVR010008212.1:0-10836 GCA_025773905.1 Chitala chitala | reverse complement strand
TATAAATTTCACATTGTTTGTGTGTCTGTGTGTGCGTGTTCTATCCACATGGAGCCTGTTGTGTGCCATGTTTTTCTTAATACATTAATTGCAACTGTCTGCACCTTGTCTATTTTGCTAATTATTCTATGTTCTTATGACTGATGACACTGTGACAGACTCCTAGTTCATTCGAAGTACTTAGCAAATAAGGTGATACTGATTAGGACTCTAATTAATTTATTGTCTGGAAAGGACACCTTGAGCAAAGCAGAGCTGTAAGGTGTTTTTTATTGCCGTTCACTCTAAGGAGTCTGTAAATTGAAGCAGTAAATAAAATTTTAAAACTTTAAGGCTAGAGTAATTCTTCAGTCAGCACTGTCCTTACTGATACAAGAAACAGGTGATCAAAAGTAAACTGATGTCATATGAATTCCATTCAGATATATTAGAAGCCTGCTGTCATACTCCTAAGTGGGACAATGGAGGTTTACTTAATTGTGTTGTGGCAATTAGACCACATCAGTGTCCCTACCCATTACAGGCTCCTTTAGGACCACTAAAGGGTGCCCACGAGTAAAGTCTACGAGTGGGTGTGTGAGATGTAGTGACTGGACTGCACGAGAGACAGTGACCCAGAAAGATTGCTAATTCACACAGCATTAGCTGTTTGATATTTTTGAAATGTCCTGTATAGTCTATTATACTGCCAAGCTTATTATTTTTGTCTGAATAAAATGCTGTTCTCTGTCCTCTATGTTTGGCTAAGGCAGTCATGGAAGTAGATAAAATTGTCAGAATATTCCTAATTCTGTTTTTAACAAAGAACACAAGACAGGCTTTAGCAGTTAGATTTAAGTGAATCATAGAGCAGTCATAATTTTAAAAGACCTGATAAACAGTGCAAAACATGCCCTGCAATGGGTTGAGGCCCTGTCCAGGCTGTCACCTGCCTTGAGTCTTCTGCTGTATGGGGCAGGCTCCAGGCAAAATTAACGACCATCTTCAGGACAAGTGGTAGTGAGTAAATAATTTGGTGAATGAACAGTGTAATATATAATATATTATATATAATATATTACTGCGTAATACATTTGTTCACAAAGTTATCTAAACTGTGTATTCGATTCATGGTTGTGGGGAACTTGGAGCCTATCTGAGGGTACACAGAGTGCCAGTTTTCCAATTCCTTGAGCTACATTTGGACTGGGTGAATTCTGGAGAACAAGGAGGAAATCCATGCAGGTTTTGGTGTAACATGCAAACTCCCTACACAGATGGGGTCAGAATTATCCCACAAAAATAGAGCAGAGAGGTTGCCTTGGTACCAAGCTCAATATACCTGAAGAACACAGTGCTGTTTCTCAAAAAGAGCATAACAAATAGTTTTCAACTGCTTTCACATGGAACACTGGGTAAACATGAGGACAACAGATACCAGCCGAGATGACAGCAGGCTTCTGCTATATCTGAATCAAATTCGTATGACATTTGGTTACTTCTGATCACCTGTTACTTTTATATGTAAACAGTATTGACAGAAAAATTAATCTAGCTTTAAAGTTTTAAAATTGTATTTACTACTTTAGTTTGCAGACTCCTTCAAGTGACTGGCAGTAAAAAATACTTTACAGCTCTGCTTTGTTAGAGGTGTATTCAGAGATGCCAAACAGGGTATTCAGACACGTCAACTGTTATGAATAGAATTTACTTATTTTTTGATCAGTGAGGTAAAATACCCTCAAAAATTACAACGCTTCTGAATTAAATACTGTATATAAAAAAGAAAAACTTATATATTGCATAAAAAACCTGTCATATTTTTGAGTATAAAGATACACTTTAAGCTTAACCTACAATAGAAGAATGCCCTGAAGTTATCATCAAAGAGAAATTAAACATGAATTGTGTTCCACTTCATTATAACCTCAATACACAAAAATAAACTTTAAACCACATTAAATGAAGATGAAAAAGCTCTGGGGACTGCTCTCTCTGGGGAAAAGAAATTTTTATTGGAAAAACCTACACAGGCATTATGCCGGATCCATCTCCTGACCTGTCGAGAAATAAATAAAGAAATAAAATGGTTTTATAGTGGTGGTTTTTATAACCTTAGCTCTGTGAGGGAAGATTGTTATCAGAGGAAGTGGAGGACAGATGCTAGGGATGCAGACTGAGACACAGTGTAAGACCCAATGCCATGTGAGCTGAGCACCAGGGCTCATGTTCACACCCTCTCCCTGTATATCTGCGGCACGTCTTGACACTTAGTCTGTTCTCATTTTGAAGGATGGCATTTGAGCCCAGCAGGGCTCTCTTCAGGTCCTTCTCAATGAGAGCAATAGTTAATAAAAGTGATCTTTATGTCCTTTTTCCCCCCAAAAAAGGCTACTGCTAGAGGCAGTCTGTGTTACAGGCTGAGAACCTTCACACATTAGAAGAAAAAAAAAATCAAGTCATTTTCACAGGCAGGTTTGGTTTCCCTCACAAACATAACGGCCAGGAGCAAGATGTAAGCTTGAACACATCAGCACGGCCAGACAGTTTTAATCAAGGTATGGCTATAAAAAAAAACAGGGGAGCAGGGTATGAGAAGAACAGCTGTATTTGTGGTCTTCTATGAGGCAATCGACTTACATATGGCAAGACCTCTGCAGAGCACAGCTAACAGAATGCATCAGTCTGCAGAAGCAGTTCTTTCACTGCTTTCACAGGTGACCAAACTGTCGAGCTGTAGAAAAGAAACCTTCTGCTGTCCGGCAATCCTTGTCAAGGCAGCAGGGATCGCATTAACGAGCCACGTGCTGAAATAAACGCTGCCACGACTATACAGCAAAAGCCCCCCCCCCATCCCCTTGGAGCCGCACTTCTCAGCGGCTTTTCTGTGATGTGGAGGAAAAGAGAAATGACATGCGGTTACATAAGCGGGCCTGAGGGAAGCCGGCCCAAAGCATGAGAGGCCCCACGAGACAGCTGCCAGCCTGACGGCACAACCAGAGCCATTTAGGAAGACCCCGACCCACGTGGGTGGGGAAAAAAGAATAACCGTAGAGCTCCCAGAGCGATATGTGACAGTAAGACAATATCCCACAGAGAGGCGACACTAAAGCACAGGTTCAGAGCATGATAATGTAATGATTCCCATGGTTTAGTGCCAGCAGGACAGCCAAGCTCTGAGCGTGGGGATCAGCGCAGCAAGCGTGGCACATGTGATGCTTCATTCGGAAGCCAACGTGTTCATTGAGGGGAAGCAGAAGAGGGCTTGACAGCAGTGTGACAGAGGCCCTTTAAGGACACAGGGGCCACCACAGCCATGCGCCAGTGTGAAAAGGTGTGAGAAGTATTCTCTAAAGACATTACCTGTTACGCCACATCAACACTCTGTGCCTGAATGTACATGGCAGTGCGTGTTGATTGCAGGGAAACTTTGATACGTGTACACAGGTAAGTCATAGTTTACATAAGGGTTTCGTTCAGCGGGCATAAAGCCAACATTACCGATGGTGAATGAGACAGTGTATTTATTCATTTTTTATTATGTAGATGTGTTTAATATTGTATAGTGTATTGATGTACCGCAAACTTAAAAAAAAAAAATACAATCATGCACAAAATAAACCATAATGTATAAAACATAGTCTTGTGATTTCATTGCTAAAAAATTGTTACAAGGACATTTGTTACCAAAATGAAAGGATGTATGGAAGGTTTTTTTTTAGTGAGCTTTCTCTCATTGTCATAAAAACTCACTCTTTACTGATTTACTACTGTATGTCAGGCTGCTGCATACACACTTACTTTTCCTAACTTTACCTTTTCCCAAACTGTCTGCATACAATTTAACTACCATAACTTAGGTCAAAGAGTCATGAATGAACCTCATATCAACATCAAAGGTCCTTTGGACCTCATCCATACATATTTAAAGCACCTAGTTGTGTATTCAACACTTTTATGGGTAACTAGTGACTTTGCCCTAGCCTTTTCAGAAGGCCCTTTTATTCTGACAGAAAACTCATTCAGAGACTGACAGAGGGTTTCACTCAACTTGACTGAACTTCCACGTGTCAATCACAGTCTACTTTGCCGTCTCCAGATATGACTGGTCAGTGCTCTCAGCACTGCATGATATTTACTCTATTAAAATGGATAGTCTCTTTCCAACAATCAAAGGTCTCCTTCAGGTCCAATGGCACTCGCATATAGAAAATTACAGCAGACTATGTGACTCTGATCTTACAATGGTTTCAAAATATCTAAATAAATAAATAATAAAAAATAGGGACAGATGAAATTCATTATGTTGCTTGCTGAGTTGTGTTTTTGTTTCTAACATTTAAATATTTAATGCATAATGTTTTTCCAAGCAGCTTTATTACTCTCTGACTCTCTCTCTCTCATACACACACATACACACACACTCGCATGCAGACACACACACACACACACACGTGCACAGATACAAGCATGCAAGCCTCTCAGATTATTCATCTTATCTCCTCTCAGAATAAGAGCCCTGATATTCTGCCTATAACAATTACTGGGTCACTCAGACAAATAGTGCTTAACTGGCAGGCCAAGTTGAAAATTTAGGTTAGAAAGGTAATAAATGAGGTAAAGTCTCAATCATGGATACAGTCCAAGTGAAACAGCTCCCAAAGGGAAGGCTATAGTCGCAGCTGAACACAATGAAGGCAAATATGGATACGTTTGAGTCATACAGAAAAATAACATGAGGAAAACCAACAGTGCAGAAAAAGTGCAGAAACTACAGGAGACTCAACACAAAGAATAACAAAGATGTGTTTAAATAGAGGAGCTCAGACTGAGCAACAGTACACATGCTAACCAGGGCTGGAACAGAGGCAAATTGACAACAGCTGTGAACTGTTAACTTGATTGGTAACACTTTAGCGGACATCCTCATTGTCATGGCAACAGTGGTGGCAATCTTCTTGCAGAATCCAAAACAGACATGCAGTGAATGTAAAGTCTACATACCCTTACTCAGATTCCAACATTTGTTAACGCAAGCCTGAAATCAAGGGAATTACACAAGGTCTTTATTCACCTTTAACTTGTAAGCAGGGGTCTACAACCTTATCCAGGATGAGAGCTACCTAAGAAAAAATGTGTCATGCACTACTGTTAAGATCATGACTGTGTTTAACATTTTAATTTCAATAATATTCTGTTTTACTTTTAATGGGAGGCGGCATGGTGGTGTGGTGGTTAGCACTGTCATCTTACCCCTCCAGACCTGAGGTTCGATTCCTGCCTTGTGTGTGTGTGTGTGTGTGGGGTTTGGAAGTTCTCCCTGTGCTTGGTGGGTTTTCTTCAGGTTCTCTGGTTTTCACCCACAGTTCAAAGACATGCGGGTTAGGTTGATTGGTGTTTCCAAATTGCCTGTAGTGTGTGTAAGTGTGCCCTGCAGTGGGTTGGCACCCTCGGTGTCCCCTGCCCTGCACCCTATGTGCTCTGGGCTGGGCTCCAGGCTTCCCCGCAACCCTTAAAAGGAGAAGCAGTATAGAAGATGACTGACTTTTAATGAGAAGCTTGACTCTGTACTTCATCCACCGGGGTATTGCAGTTTCTTCTCGTGAAGGACTCACACTGATGGAGTCATCAATATGCTCTTCAGTTAGACAACTTCAGAACTTTGATTTCATGTAAAAAAAATACAGACTTGCAGAGACAGGTCAGCCAAACAGTGCATTGACACTTGTCGTGAACTGAGGTAACATGGCATTCCACCATTTCCTGACCTCAGTGGTCACCCCTCATATTAGCCACACTCACTTTCCCTTTACTATCCATCCATCCATTTGCTACACCGATTCATCCAATTCAGGGTTGCGGGAGGCCTGGAGTCCATAAAAGGGCACAAGGCACAGGAACACCCTGGATGAGGTGCCAACCCATCACAGGACACACATGCACACACACACACACACACACACACACACAAGCACACACTACGGGCAATTTGGAGAAGACAATCAGCCTAACTAGCATGTTTTTGGACAGTGAAGTGACACCAAAGAACATGGAGAACACCCACCAAGCATGAAGAGAACATGTAAACTCCATGCACACAGAACCAAGGCAAGAATCGAACCCCCGTCCCAGAGGTGTGAGGCGACAATTTTGCTTTGACATTTATCAGTAATATTCATTCTCTCACTTCTGATGGAAATCACATTTTTCCTATTTCTTATTATTTGGGCCTGTCACGCTACTCAGGATTAGACTTGATTTGCAATAGTTGAGACCGACTAAAAGATGACAAACTTTTTGTGATGGTTGTAAAGTTGCACAGTTGTGGAGAAACTAAGATCCAGATATGCTAGACTGCAATTACAATATAATTTTAAAACATATGCAACCACAAATTTTAACCACACAATCAAATTAAATTTAGCCTAATTTAGTGTAAATATGCCCAATCTGGCAACAATGTTAACATAAATTTGATAATGTGATTTTTAGTACTATTAATGTTAGAAAAACATTGTATAGAAATGAAAACGTTTGAATGTTTTTGACCACATCAGAATAGATAGAATTAAAATGTGTCTGAATGCATGATGCATAATACATAAATGCAAACAAAAAAACAATTTTCATTTATATTTTTGGGATTATTATAGGTCTGTGTGGTGAGCAACATTGGATGGGTTCACAAGGTAGCTTGAGACCTACCTGATGGACACCCCTGCTTGTAACCAATAATGCACAAAAATATACATATTAAAAAATATACATGTAATATACCATGCCCTTAATGCACATACCACCGCAAAACACACATGCAAGCCCTTTAACTAGTATATCCTAGACGCGCCTTTTTAAAAACAGTATGTCCATTTGGAGAGGTTAAAGTTAATTGTATAAACCTGGGCCCTTCATGTTTGGCATAACAGTTCATCCATCCTCTGTTAAATTGTGCAGGGAGCTCTTATACACAGCTTCATGTAGCTCAACCTCTTCTGTTGTTCACACTGACATTCAATGATGTTGATCTTCCTTTTATTGAGCTGTAGCTCAGTTGATGTGCATGTGAGCTTTGGCTACTTGATGTGTTAAATGGTAAAATTTCATTTAACCAGAAATGTTTGGACTGTTATTTTGGACTATGTTATCCACAGCAACAACACATTTTGATTTTTGCGTATCACTCAAATTTGTTGTAAATTTTCATGTATGCAATCTGTTTGTTTGCTAGGGTTATGTGTACACCTGTATTAAGAGCAAGTGTTTTCTTTTGGTGATCTGGTATTGTATTCTATTAAAACGTCCCTAAAAAAGTCCCTCTGTTATTCATTTTCTGTAATGGGTTGATAGACAATCATATGGTCAGCAGTATTATCACAATGCAACAAAGATTTTCACAGTTTTTGGTTTTTAATGTGTTAGAAATTACTGTCTCTTCCTCTTTTGAGAAGTTACCTTCTGAATGGATGAATTTGAAAACATCTGGTTTTCATTTAAAAACTCAAAATGTTGTAAGGTGTGTAAATATTTAATTTTCTTTGTTGAGCTGAGAGATTACATCTTTCAGTACTATGCAGTTAAGTACTGTATAGTCACAAATTGAATAATATTGAGTAATTTATATTTTGTTACACAACAGCTTTATTTAATTATATCCACGTCATTCTACAATGGTGACCATATTTCTATCTATTGATACAATAACTTGTAAACATGACAGGTAAACATCTCAGCAAAGAAACAAAAGACATCAGCAACAGATTCTGTTAGAAAAGCGTGCCCACAGTATACATACAGTAAATTGTCTTTGATCTGACAGTGTGCTCAATGACAAGAGATCAGTTGGAAACAGAAGTTAAAAGCTGAGCTCTTTTTGAAAAAAAATTAAAAAAAGAAAACTTGCGCCCTGCCAACCTCACTCTTTCCTCTGGGGTAGGATAATGACTTCAAAAGGTTACCATCAACAGATAAACATTTGTTTGCTGTTTTCAGCTTGATTCTTTTATTAAAGGCAGCAAATGTTCTACAAAGCAACTTCATCTGGCGTTTGATATTTTTTCTTAGTGCATATTCTAATGGTGAAGGTTACGCCCACAGTGGAATAAGCACGGCTGAAGATGAATTAATTGACATGTTTTCATGAAGAGTCACAGAACTGTGGAGTGCTGGTTATTAACAGCGCTAATGAGACTCTCTGAGGCAGCAGCAGTGGAGAAAAAAATAATATAAATACAACCACTTTGCAAACATGCCCCATGCTGCACAAAATTATCTTCAGAGTCAATAAAGGAAACTAAAACTTCATATATGAAAAGTAACAGCGTGTGTTCTGCACTGTTACCAAGATCAAAAATAACCTGGTAGCCCTTCATGATGTAATAAAGGAAGCGTTTTTATAACTATTAAATTGTCCAATCTTGTTTCCTCACTGCCAGTGGCCATGCATGTGTGATGGCGACTTATGGAAGGAAACAGGCACAAAAAAAGAAAGTTCACTCGCTGTCACTTCTATGATTTTATTAATCAGAGTCTAAATCACGTTTGAACTGTCATCACTAGCATCTATAAACAGCTGAATCTAACCCCAGGTACAAATGAAAAACGGAATTCTGTTGTTTTTTTTTCCAAAAATAAGCACACATTCAACCATGTGGGGAAAAAAACCAAGTACATCCTTGCAACGTCCACTATAATTGTGATTTATGATTAACATTTAGCAGTGAGGTATTATCAATCAAATGCACAAGATTAGTGAATCACCAAGCAGTGAAACTACCTACAGTATGTAAAAGCAAAACCTTTGGGAAATTGAAGTTTTGGTGATGTTCACATCAGCCTGAGAACAAAAGGCATCGGCCATGACTTCAGAGAAGCAACTACTGGTACTCATCAGTCTGTAAAGGGTTATAATGTCGTTTGAAAACAATTCCACATTCACCATTCTACAATGAGAAGGACTGTGTTCAAATGGAGAGATGTGAAGACAGTTAACAGTCTTCAAAGAGTGGACATCCCAGTAAATTCAGTCCAACTTCAGACTGCTTAATGCACAGAAAAAAAAAAACGAAGAACTACATTGTGACCTACAGACATTGGTGAGCATGTTAAATGTTTGTAATCATGACACTAGAATTAGAAATAGACTGAGCAGCTATGCTTTTATGGCTGGTTGGCAAGACTTTTCTCCATAAAGTACATTGCAGATTGACCTTGGTTTGACAGATTGAATCTAAACAAACCACAAACTTTCTTGAGCAGTATCCTTTGGGGTGATGAGGCTGAGGTGGTCGTGTCTGGCCGTCGTGCATGGTGCCATGTTTAGTGGAAACCAAACAGTGTATCAACACAAACACCTCATACAAATTGTGAAGGAAGGAGCTGGAGGGGTCATGATTTAGGTATGATTTGCAGCCACAGGAAACTAGCAGTCATCAAGGCAACCAGAAACTCCACTTTATACGAAAATATTCTTGAGAGAAATGTGTGGTCATCTACTCAGCTACTTAAGATGGGATGAAATTGAGTCATGCAACAGGACAATAATGTCAAGAACAGTAACAAATTAACATCTGAATGGCTATTAAAAAAAATCAAGGTGTTGGAACGGACAAGTCAAAGTCCAGGTCTCAGTTTTACTGAGATGCCGTGGCAGGATCTTATGAAAGTTGTACATAAATGGATGCGCTCAAACGTCAATGAGCTGAAGCAACATTGTAAGGAAGACTGGGCCAACGTTTCTTGAGAATGATGTAAGCGACTGAAAAACTTCCATAGAAAACGACCCTGAATATAAATAAGTACTCAAGATTGGGAACACCATGCACAGGCAGCACCCCATTACAGGACGCAGTCACATACATGCACAATCAACATCACGGGCAATTTAAAAACACACCAATCACCTACAATGGATGTTTATGGACTGCAGAAAAAACCCACAAAGCACAAGGATAACATTTAAATGCCACACACACATGCATGTACACACACATGCACAGACACCATACACACACACAAAAAACTTTGAGAGAAACAATACATTGCTATCCAACTTCACCAGAATTTTATATCTATCCTTCACTTTCTCAGTGCTTTCCTTACAAGTTAGTTTTTTTTATTGTTAAATTAGTGGATGATTTGTTTTCCAGGAAATATTTAAATTTATATGTCAGCATAGCACAGCCAACAGTCTATCAATTGTTTATGCTTTCTGGACAATGAACCCTTCTTGACAGAAGACATTTTGTGCAGTCTGCTTATACAGTTTGGTGTGTAAAGTAAGCAACAGATGCAGACTAACACACAGCAGACCAAAGGACACTGTTACCTACATCACATTATTAATATATTGTCTTGCTTATACTGTACCACATAATATTTAAACAACTTGTATTCATAATGTCTGAAGTCAAATATTTTCAAAAGATTAAAAAGTCTGGAAGGAAGACACAAAACACCGTAACTGAGACGATGCAGGTGCTTCCTGAGGCTCCAATGTACTTTAGAACAGCCATGCCGTGCAGAGGCTGGTGCAACGGGATGAGCGCATTTCCAATATGATGAAAATATGAAATAAGAGTTTACAACTGTCTCACACATCTTCATGTGAATGTCTGCCAGGAGAGGTACAAATTCCCTTCAGTGGATCAAATAAAAGCTCAGAACTAGCTAGCGTAACACGGCAAGATTTTGGCAGATAGAATCTCACCGGAAGGCAATCGCTCATAATCAAGCCTTCAGGTAAATATTTTTCTCAAAGATTACAGCTTTTGCTATTTCTCAAGCCCTGGTTTCCAAAGGGGGGGGGGTGGGGGGGGAAAAACATGTCGAAGAAACCATTATGGCACAGTAATTCACCCA
>JABJVR010008211.1:0-10836 GCA_025773905.1 Chitala chitala | reverse complement strand
AATACTCTGTATTCTGCACTTATCCTTGGTGGTGGACCCAGCGTACCACACAGTGATGGAGGAGGTGAGGATGGACTTGATGATGGCGGTGTAGAAAAGCACCATCATCTTTTCCGGCGAGTTGAATTTCTTCAGTTGCCGGAGGAAGTACATCCTCTGCTGGACCTTCTTGATGAGACAGCAGATGGTCGGCTCCCACTTGAGGTCCTGGGTGATGGTGGTGCCTAGAAAGTGGAATGACTCCACAATGGTGATGGGGATGTCAGTTAGGGTGATGGGGAGGACAGAGGCTGGGACTTTCCTGAAGTCTATGATCATCTCCACTGTCTTCTGGGTGTTCAGCTCCAGGTTGTTCTGGCTGCACCAGAACACCAGATGGCCGACCTCCCTTCTGTATGCAGACTCATCCCTATCAGAGATGAGTCCAACAAGGGTGGTGTCATCCACGAACTTGATGAACTTGACAGACTGGTGGCCCGAGGTGCAGCTGTTGGTATACAGGGAGAAGAGCAGTGGGGAAAGTACACAGCCTTCGGGGTGCCAGTGCTGATAGTCTGGGAGTCAGAGACAATATTTCCCAGTCTCACATACTGACTCCTCCTTATAATAGTTTCAGAGCCCTGTAAGTGACAGTACAGCAGTTTTCCTTTCCATTCAGTACCCTGTATCCTGCCAATCATATGGCATACACATATGTATCTATTTGTGCCACATGTTCAGTCATTGTGCATTTCTGATGGCTGTGAATTCAGCCTTTAAGCACTAGCATACCCAGCAGTTTCACTGCATCTGCATTGCTGCGGCACGTCAGTAATATTTTATGAGCACACTATTAAAAAGCCAATGAAGCAGCGAGTGGAAGATGTGATGTTTATGAAGACCACGTTACATTATGGCCTACGTCACACAGAACATGGCAGAACAATGAGGCGCATGCCCTGCAGGGGAGGGAGGAAAAATAACAAGGCCAACCAAGTTCTGTCCTGGACAGCCACAGGGAGTTCTAGTTCCCTTCCCACATGGGTCTTAATTAGCCAGACAGGTTCGTTATATGTGAACAAACTGGGATTAACTGCTTAAACTTGCAGGAAAACAGAAAGCTCGTTTAGGTGTGTGCTGAGTGTCAAGCAAAACAGGAGCTGCCCTTTTGTCACTTGCTTTTGTTAAACAAATGAAACAAATGAAGATTGCGTATGTTAGAAGGAAGGGAACACGCCCAAACTAATATAAATACAGTTGGCCCTTTACATTCGTGAGGGTTAGGAGCTGAAGACTGTGAAAATTCGCAAATAATATTTGCCGCCCCACCCTCAACCCATAACAGTCTGCTAGCTTGAGTGATAACATAAAGTCTATTTATTACCAATATCTAAACAAACAGTACTCTACTGCACTCACAGACTTTCCACTACAAAGCATATCAGGCAATTCCACCTTGGTCAGACTCATCACAGCCTTCTTCCTTTTAGAAACACTTTCAGAAACAATGGGAGTACTAATTTTGGATTTTTAACCCTTGTTAAAAATCCAAAATTATCATTTAAAAGTTCCTGCCAGAAACTCAACATTTTAGTCACAAAGACAGCTAACACATGAATGAGGATGGTTGCTGAGACAAAGATGCTTTTAACATTAAAGACATAGTATGATCTGACACTAACAAATATTTACACGAAAAAACTGCTTTGAGGCACATTGTTGTAAAAGGCGCTATATAAAAATAAATTGAACTGAACTGAAAAATATAAAATAACACCAATATCTATATATTATGTGATTTTTCTGTGATTTAAAAAAATCATTTCTAGTCTTGTTTATGTATTTTTAGCTTATGCAATGTTTGCAAGCTTCTGAGATATTTTGGTACGCTCGAAATAATTTTCCTGTCTAATTGGTTATGGCTGACTCACGAATAACCGAAACTGTTAATGTCAAATTTGAAAATGGGGAGGAGTGACTATGCTTTTTATTCTTATGACTTTTGCATATTCTGTATACTGGAATACATTGTGACAGTGAATTTTCATTGGATGACATTTTGTCATGTGATTGTTGGGGCAGGAGCATTGAACATATCTGCACCTGTTTGTTTATGTAGTAATACCTGCCTCTGCTTGTCTATGTGTGTGTTAGTCTCTGCTTCTCCATATGTGTGTGCTAGCATTTAAATGTCTGACTGAGGAAAAGCACTTGCTTGTGTATGTATAAAATACACCTTTACCAAGAACTATGCTCCTGTAGTACTTTATTAATACTCAAGGGGCCAAGCGTGCCAATCAATGTCAAAAAATGTAGTAATATATTTAATGTTACTGGTCCATGGACAACCAAATTTTTCATTATAAAATGTTAAGGGTAATCTCTCTGAGGGCTGACTTGTAATGAGTTACTAACAACAACAATAAAGTGGGTAAAACAGTAAGAAAATATTCCATTTAAGACTTCAATAACAAGATTGGCTTTAAAAGCACAACACACTAGATGTCACCTTTGCTGCAGTAATGCGAACTCCTCTCTTGCATCCCCACAGCGATGTGTTGGAACCCCATGTCTTGCCCCACCTACCCCGGCTCCATGTAGAGTCAACATATAAGGACACCCTCCTCCCCCCCTTAATGCTGACAAAGGTATATCTCAAGGAAGTTGCCATTGTAAAACAGCACAGTAAAGAGAGTTATCCAGTATGACCATTAATGAGAGTGAGATCAGTCATTGGGCAGTAAACACTTGGACAAAAGAGGTCAGAACGTAGTCACTGTCTTCCCTCAATGCTGCCTTTTTCTTAACTGTAAATAAACACGGTATAAGCAGCCAGCAGGTGCCCTTGGCCACTCTTATATGCACAGTGTCACCTTGCAGGGAAAACAGTGCATCAATCTTACTCTTACCGGGCAAGGCATGAGCACAGGAAGCATGCCAAGGTTGAAAAGACAAGTGCATGGGGGTGGTATCAATCTGAACAGCACAAAGAGGCAGACGCATCAGAGCTCAACGGGGAAGTGCACGTGGGCCTTTTTATTTGGTTTTATGATTATTACAAGCCCTGACAGGCTCGCTGACCACTGCAGTTGTACCTTTAATAAGGAAGCAATTCAGATTTCGACACATACTAAAAGTACACCTAACTATTTTGTCTCTAGAGAAGTGGAAGCTATAAAGAAGGGTTTGCCTTGCAGAAATATCTATGGAAAATCATGGCTGAGAAAAGGACAAAACCCACATGTATGTACGTTCTAGCTGTTTTCTCTGTAAAGAAAATGTTTGATTCTGATAAGACCATTAACCCCACAGGCTCGGAAATCATGTAGATGGCAGTTTTTAAACAGCAAACATGTAGAAGAAGAGCTTTTGTTGTCATTGAGTACATATACATATTACAACACATACATGTTACAATGAAATTGATTCTCTGCATTTAACCCATCCCCTGGGGGAGCAGGGGGGGCAGCTATCATTCAGCACCCAGCATTATATCATTGCATTAATACATCTTTTGTAACTTCAACTTTCTCTTGGCAGAATTTTCAAACTAAAAAATTTACTCAAATTATTTATTTATTTTATTTAAAAACTCTACCCTTAAGGATAAAATAATATGAAGTATAGATGAATCAGATTTCAGGATTAAGAGTGAGGTTTTCTTCTGTTTTAAATTAGAGATTAAAATGACATTTCAGAGCAATCATTGTCATCATCTTCTCTGGCAGGACATTATGTGTCTCAGCTGGGGGGTTACATGTCAAGACTTGGATTTCAATGGCCAATCTTTGGGGGTGAGGGGGGCTTGCAAAAAACCATTCGACTTTTGTCCATGAAACCATGTGACAGCAGAATACTCCACTTATCACCAGCTTCTGAAGTGTCACGGACTGATGTAGTGTGACCAAATATTGGCATTAAGGAATAAGTAGGTTTCTTTCCTTAAATTTCTTTTATTATCACAAGTACAAAAAATGTCCACAAAGTATGATCTCCACTTTTAAATATTCAGATTTTTATCTGATAGCGGACCTAGCACAGATTTGAAGGGGGTGGGGCGGTCTTTACACTCTCAGAATAAATCTGCTTGATTAGGTCTGACTGGTTGCTTAAAGATTGTCTGTACATCACTCCCAAGTCTACCAGGAATCCATGATTAAGTTTATTAAAAGCTGATTTGATTAAAATTCAAAAATATGTGCATAATCTTATCATGTTATAAACATTTTTGACACCATAGCAATTTTACCATATCTTAATAAATTAATGTGCCAACCAAAAAGTAGAATGTTTTCTCATCCTGCTTTCCAAGCTAGTACAAGTGTGTTTTTTTACTTTCAGTAACTGCCATGGCACTAATACATTTAACCAAAGCTACTGTATATTTACAATGTATACATGCATCCACTAACAGCCTAGGGTGTAAAGCAAGAGACACCCTCAGCACACCCATTGGAGGGCACTTGCACTAAGGGCAATTTAGATTTCCCAATCCACCTGACCTGCACATGTTTGGTCTGGGGGAGGAAACCCACACATCCAAGGGGAGACAAACATACTCCACACAAACACACACACATCTCATGACCTTGGAAGTATAAGGTAACAGTGCTATCCTCTAAACCACCATAATGCCCTGCAATGTGAACACTAATGAATTACTTGTATTTAAATGAAGCAACATTTAATATGTTTACTGTGATCATGTAATGTAATAATCTTCACATTGTGTAAAGATTTGGTTTTTGGCATTATGAAACCTAAAAATATAACATGCATACATTAATTGTCATTGACTACTTTTTCTTCCTTAGGTCCTAATGTGCAGGCAGTGATAGCTGTGAAAATGTGTTATCCCACACAAATAGCATCATTTGTGGGCACGGTGAGCCTAATGGACGTAGCAGAATGGAGGTCATGCATAAAGCACTGAACATGGTGCTTCAGCGCACACAAGGAGAAGTAAAGAGAGCAAAAATTTCACAAGCTCGAAAAAAGCTCTGGTGCAAGGTGTTCGTGGAGTGGAAAGGTGTCAGGTTTTTACGAGACATGTTTTTATTTTGGGAAGCACACCTGCCCCACTCAGGTGTCTGGGCACACTGTTCTGTGGAAGCTTAAGCAGAGAGGATTGAGGACGGCAATAATCGTCACACAAAGTCATCGCTTTAGGGACAAGGCATTAAAATGTAAACACAAAAAGCAAACCAAAACAAAAACAGAGACATACTATTAGACCATGGGGTTATGCAATGAAGGAACATTTATGGTGGGCAGAGACAATAAAATATTCCCAGCATTCCTTGCAGGGTTTCATAAACAGCGAGGAATTAGATGCAGTTAATCACAAACTGGCTTCTTCGGCATCTGAATGGGTCATTTACCGGTTCTTACAGGGCTAAACCCGACACCACTCCTGATACTAACACTTTCCAAAGGAAAAAAGTTCCTTTCTAAATCTCCCTTCATTCAAGAAAATGGCTGACTAGCCTAAAACTCTGAGGCATTGTCTTCAGGTGAAAATACTCAGTGACAAATTGGAAGCACCACTGTGTTTCCTCACATAATGCTTTCTCAACAGCAAATACCAGGAAAGTCAGTTTCTGAGGTTAAATTCATTACAGCATTGATTTTGAAGGTATCTTGAAAACAGGATCTCTTTGCCAAACCAGGAGTATAGCAGGACTATAGCGTTACTAAGGATATTTGTGCCTCTCTGGTACTGTAATTGTCAATCTTGTGCTTTTGAGCTTCCATGGAAAAGGAGCATGAAACAGTCTGACAGATTCACTGTAGACTGGGAGTTATCTCCTCAGGATGTGTGATGAACTAGCTGATGGTCCTACTATGTTACCATTGTGAACTGTTTTGCCCTATGGCCTCAAAGAAGATCTGCTTTGAGATGCTGAATTGCAAAATATTAATTCAATATTCATCTAAGATGCAATTTTGAAACTGCAAAAGGGCCCTTGAACAGGTCCAGATTGCTCTATGGCCCCTTTATGTTCATGCTCAATGAGTGTGAGAGTACAACTGGTAGCAGCATAGCAGAAAAGTGCTCACCTTGGCCTGACCCATCACTCTGCTAGGCACGGTGACCAGTCTTAGCCTGACTGTCATTCTGCCAGTTCCCCCCATAAGCGTCATCTCCCTGTAGGAGTGGCCTGCCATGGTTTGGCGGCTTTTATGTGTAAACCAGACATGTTGATTGTTCCCAGGACAGCCACAAGCCCTGAAACAATAGTAGCCCACCTCCCCAGCCCCCCAGAACCTGGTTAGCCAGAAAAAAACCTACAGCAGTGAATAGCTGCTTGGGTCAGAAGGTGTGAACATGTGGGGTTAATTAACAATAAGAGAAGCTTCTCACTTTGGTCTGATGTATGTGTGAAGTTCTAACATCACTGTCAATTTCCTTACAACTCTTACTGGTTTTCCTTTCTTCCACCAGTGTTCATCCTGCAATAGTGAGAGACTCTGTTATGTTCACTGTCTCGTGACCTTTTCTTTTACAGTTCAGGTCTGGGGCTTTTGTAGTAAAATCTTCAATCATGGGAAGAAATTGACTGTTGAAATAACCCATTTTTACAAAGCTGTCATCTAATTCTCTTTTAATTGCACTGACTATTATTGAACAGTTCACAGTTGTCATTATTTCCGTGTTATTGTAAATGCAATTTAAATTGTTATATAATAACTAAATATTAATAAATACAATTAAACCTTATTGAGCAGCCCAGACATAGTCTTATTAGTAAATTTAGTAAAGTTATTTAATTATGTCTAACATTACTACCCTAATATATTGTAATCATTTTATGGAGTATGTAGATGCAATTCTGGCATGTTCAATTACAATTTCTGCACTTTACAGATAATAATATATAACATATAAAAAATTGATAATGATATATAAATCAATAAGCAGAGAAAGGTTGTTGCAAAGTATTTAAAATGTACATAAAGAGCAGAAGGTACTGAGATTACTAAAGTGAGAAAGCAATGTTATCAACAAAAGATCATTTAAAATCGTATTTTACCATATTAAAACATACAAATATATATATATTTTTAAATTAAAAATGTTTAAGCAATAATTATTTCAGGATTCAGTAAGCCTTTGCTTTCTGTCAAAATGTTCCACAAACACACCTGTCAGATGTTTAAATGCAAGCATAATCCAATTTAAAAATCGGACTTTGGCCAAACTAAGCAAAGCGTGAATTTGCTTTGTTAAATGTGGGCACTGACCACCATTTCACTGTGTTGTCTCAGAGATGCTGAAATTGTATCATTGGCCCTGAGGTATCTCAGGCACAGACGCTAGTCCAGATGGTTCCATCAGTTTTATCAGAGAATGTGTGGCAGATAAAGTCTACGACATTTGCCTTTTCTACAAGTGTTTAAAGTGGTTACAGTACAAAGGAGCAGTCGTGGCCCCTACAGAAAAGCTAATATGTTACAACTACAGCAGTACAGTATGTAAGTTAATCGTAACTGAGCACAATTTTCAGTCTTTGTCGTGACTCTATTAAAACAAATGATAATTGACTGAAGTATTTTCCAGCTTGCTTGTTGGTGTCACAGGTATCTATGCCATAATTTGCAGGTAAGAAGGAGTGGGTTTTTGCTCTTATTGCCACATGCATTCTAATGACTAACTGTTTTATAAAGGTCTGTGTCAAACTATGTCTTGCACTCTTCACCCTCTGATCAGTGTTCAGTACCAGGACAGTATTCTGGGGGCTATACATGGGGGAAAATGTATATCTACCTACACCACCTACACCATCAGTCAAATGTTTGAACACACCCAATGGAATGACTGTTTAAACTGGACAAAACAATGAGGGGAAAACAGTTAACATGCTCAGCACACTGGAAACTGCTGTTGGAACAACATATTAAGTGAATATTACATGAAGCTTTTTGAAAGAATGCCAGGAGTTTAAAAAGGTGTAATCAAGGGCAGGTAAGAGATGGCTATTTTGGAAAATCTAACATAAAAGATGGCTTTGGATTTCTTTCAACAATTTTTGCTCACTGCATAATTCAACAAAAAATACTTTATAGCGTTAATGCCTTCACTGTTATTCGAAAAGATAGAAATTTGAGAAAATAAAGAAAGCTTTTGTAAAAAGTGTCGAAAGCTTTTGGCGGGTTGTATATGCTTATGATTTAGCCTCAGTAAAGGGTAAAGGGGATCGATTACAGAACCCACAATTACATTTTCCAGTCGGTATTTTCTTTTCCATAAATGGAGACGAAAAGACCCAACTCTATGAGGTCAAGGCCAGCTGATAAATACTGAGACTTTATGCAGTTGAGCTGAGCCGGAACAGGATTTCTTAGAAACGTTCCAGCATGTAATTTATAGGCAGGTTGTCATTGCCCTCATAATTCCGATGCTGCTTTGAAAACCCCAGTTTCTTTTCTGTTTAATATCCTGCAGAACTTTCCGTTCGATATTTCTGTGTTCAAGCGTACGTAACGATCCGGCGATGGAGGTAAGGGAAACGCGGGAGGTCTAAGTTTAGAGAGAGGCATTATTGACAATACAAGGCAGGTAAGAGTATACGGCGAGCGCGGGGTGGAAAAGGCTGAGATACACACACGGACGTAACACAGGGCGTAAAGAGAGAGTAACGATATAAGGATATAACGTGGTAAACATAGATATCCACATACACTAGATAGGGCAAAGAGGCCAGAAATGACAAACGAGAAAGGACAGTACACGTGGCAGTGTACAGATTCCAAAACAATAACTTAGAAATGTAAACTAAAAACATTTTAAATACTTTGCTTCCTTCAGAAGAATATAATAATTTATCACTTTTACACGGTTTCAGTTGAGGGAATAATCACTGAGGGATTTACAATCAGGAAAACACACTAACTGATGTTCCAACACGTCATATTGGGTATGTAGAATTTTTCATCCTCGCATCAATTGCAGTAGACAGTGACTCAATGAAAAATTAATGCAGTCTTGGAACATCTGCTACACCTCAGGCTACACGCGCGTACGTCAGGAGTGTTCTTAGCTGTACTGCTGGTTGTTATTAGGTATAGTTATGACAAAAGTAAATTACCTGTTTCTTATGGCACTAGACCTTATATTGTACTGCCATCTCCTGTTAAAATATAGTAATTACATTTAATAATGTTGATCCAGTCTGTTGATGTAAATAGCTGTTTATATATAATATTCTGTATAACGTTTATGTAATAACTTATCAGGTACTTAAACAAAAAGATACTACAAATTATAGGGAAGATGTCGAGCATTGGGCTTTTCGGCTTTTTTTGGTGAAGACTGCCTATATATAGAAGACAAATGATTTCTAAATTTCTCTTGAACCATATACTTACAATGTTAATTATATAATTAGCATTGTAAATATATGGTTCAAGAGAAATTTAGAAATCATTTGTCTTCGTGTTTATTCGGGCTTCGGGCTACGTTAAAAAAAAAAAAAGACCTGTAAAAAATACTTCTTCTGGAGTCGGGAAATTAATTTTACACATCAGATGTGTGACACCTCCGTCATGGATGAGCAGGACTAGCTGAGAAATAATTTTATTTAGGTACTGTAATCACGCGACCTGGGACCTTTCTGATTAACAGCTCGTGAGACTCTTTTTTTCAGGTTTCCCGTCATACATAAATACTTCATGGTAATGGAATTTATATTATTAGTAATGGTTTGTTCTTGGCCTTGACGAACACCGTAAAGATCTCGATTAAAACGTGAAAAGCACAAAGCGATCAGTGGAATTACTTATGTCATCCTTGATCTGCATACAGTACCTGGTATTTCTGAAGTGTTGATAGTAAGTTACATTGACATTGATTACTGTACTTACTGCAGACTGTCTAACACACCACCACACGCATTCGCTTTTGGGGTGTCGCGTGGTTGCCACCGGTGACGCGTCCTCTCGCAGCAAAGCCCCGCCCACAGCGTGCAGTTTTTAATTTCGATTGGCCCGCTCTGATTCCACCCTAGTCGCCTCGCGAGCTGTTCGGATGGATTAGCTGTGAGTCTTCAGCACACTGGCTGGAGTTGATACAGCAGGGGATCATACGGATTGTAACGGCATCCGTTTGTCCTTTTGGCAACTCTAAATCTTGAAAATATTTTATAACACCGAAAGCTCCGATTCTTTCTTTCAGTTTAGAAAAAGTGAAAATTTCCAAAACAATGTCTTCGACTGAAGACAGAGCCTCGGAGATTCTGAAGGGCTTCAAACTGTATCCTTCGCAGTCGTATTGAGCTTAAAAATCGGTGCTGACTTTGTAATGACATAGAAATCTTAAACATATAGTGTTATCTTTTTCGTAACGTCCCCCTTGTATTAAATTGCTGCTGATGTTTCTTTAAGATGTCTCTTGCACGGTAAGATGTCGCGAAAATGCATAGTTGATTGGCTACGGAGTATGTAGCTAGCTGATGGCCGCTGAAATGCACGTTATGTTACCTTGTTTCTGCATTTTACGTAATATTGTAAAACCACCACTTGACAAAGGTAACGTCCGGGCAGTGCTAATAATTTGGATTGTCTGTTTCTGAACAAGATAGGGACATCATTCATAGTAGTAGCTTAGCTAACTAGCCATTGAGATTTGTCACTGCCTTCAACGGCTCCTGCTTTGTTATAACTGGATCTTGGCAGAGTGCATCGGTGTGAGGAGACACGAACAGGGGTTCTGTGTACTTTTACTTTCTTGACGTGTGAAACGTCATCGACTTTCATGTGGCTGGCGTCGTGGGTCACGTTTCCACCGTGTGTGTGTGTGTGTGTGTGTGTGTGTGTGTGTGTGTGTGTGTGTGTGTGTGTGTGTGTGTGTGTGTGTGT
>JABJVR010008210.1:0-10839 GCA_025773905.1 Chitala chitala | reverse complement strand
AGAAAACCCACCAAGCACAGGGAGAACATGCAAACTCCACGCACACAGACCCAAGGCAGGAATTGAACCCCAGGCCCAGAGGTGCGCGGCGACAGTGCTAACCACCACGCCACTGTGCCACCTTTATAAGATTATTAAAACATAAAAGCATTCACTATTTGTTGAATCATGTTGTACAACTCAAATATTCTCCGGACAGTATTTAAAAGAGTTGAGATTAAACAAGTGATGTCCCATATTATATAAAATGCTTTGCAACCTTTTGGCAACCTCATACATCTTTGTGGTTTTTGGGACTGATCTGTAAAGACGTAATAGAAATTCTATGTGACCCATTGAGAAGGGTGTTCATGGATCTTCACAGAAACTGAAACAGAAGAAAGAGGAAAAATCCTGATGGTTTTAGATTCCTATGAAAAAGCCGTCACTTCCTCCCAGAAAGTTCTGTTCTGCTGTAAGCTCAGCATGAGTCACTTGTCGGCGTGCTGACTGCCAGCTGTGCCTGAGTAACAGCACTGAGGGAGTCTGCTTTTCCGTAAACACGCAGGCCCAGGAGAACTGACACCAACTGGCCCAGTGTGTCAGTTGGCCACTCTGATAGGAAGAAAACCCTTTTGCATGTGGAGTCAAAGATCTGACCACAGAAGACCACCACTTCAGTGCCTATTTTTCTTACTCCCCTTCATCCTTCCTGCTGTTACTGAAAGTTCTATGGATTACTCACTGCCTTTCTCATGGAAAACCAAACACTGTAGTTCACACGCAATGGTATTGATGTTTAAACTCCTTATAAAATCTTCTGAAGCCTCATAAATGACTCAGTGGCTAATAAATAGAGAATGCTTTTACAAAGAAAAGTGTTTACATAGCAGATTTGTGTTTTAAGAATGTATCTATGCAGTCTTGTTGATATAGTTTGGCATCCTTGCCCTGACTCCATTTATGAAAATGTTGGAAATATTTAATGACAGAAACAAGATGTTAAATTTATATATTTATATTAAAACAATAACACTGTTCTAACACAAATACTCAGTACTGATAAGTACTCTACTCTACAATCTATTTACTTTAATGAGAATAATTGTGAAAATACATTCCATATTATGGTGCTAGAAATAAGCAACAGATTACAACGCAAGCATTACGTATCATATTCTGTGTCATCTTTATGATTTGGAAGGTCTTAAAAATATATTTCCTTATCATTGAATAATAACTGAATATGAACGGAAGGTACAGTAGTCTTGTTTTACTGCTGTTGCTACGTCATGACTGTCCCATCCCCGAGTACATACTATACAGTCACAGCTTCCCTTCACAGCGGACTGTTCACACTCAGAGGCCACGCCCCCCTTATCCAGAGCCGTCCTTCATTCCAGACCCCACCCCCCATTTCCAAAACAAGTTGTCAGACAAGCTCCCCGGACAGTTTTCGCAAACCCTTCAGACAGGATCTGCTACGCGTTTTCACGCTTACTGGCATTTTAACTTGGTGTCCACCGACACAGCGGTGATCAAGGAGCGCGTACCTTGAGCCACACGGACAGCACCAGCATGGGGAGCAGTCTGTCATGCGTGCCTCAAAACAACTTCATCCGTAGGAACAGGTATTTCTCCTTCGTACCACTATTTTATTATACAGTTTATTGCTGTATTTTCCCCCCTGCGTGCTCATTTAAATTGCATCTTTGCCTGAAACGGACATGTTATCTGAGCCTCAGTGACATACAATAGTGTAGAGGAATCCTAAGCATCCAGTGGGAAGCAGACCGGGTTTCACTTGACTGTGCGTGGGATGAGCCAGGGTCAGCTCGCCCCTCAGTAACTGTCCTAAAGCAGCAGCTCTTACTACTTATCTCGCTCTGTAGTTTGTCTCAGAAAGACCTGATCCTGGGCTGGTGGCTGACATGCCATTCTCATGCGCTTGTCCTCATCCCAGTTTTACTACGGCTGGCTTCCTGTGGATGATTGTCCTTCCGAAAAGGATATTACATTTTCTCAGACAGAAAGCACACTGCTCCGTGTCTGTGTTTCGGCGGTCTTATCGGCACTGAAAGTGTTTCGGGAAAGTTTGAAAGACGTAACTGGCATTTATGATAAATTAGATATTATGTAAATATAAAACTGTTTTTACTCTGTGTCTAAATTAAATTGGTACTTTTAATTTAAAAAACGAGATATGGATATGCTCAGTCACAGGAACAATTGATTTCAGATGTCAGAGGCAAAATTTTGTCATAAGTTTCAGTTTAAGTGTGCCTTCTATACGAACCTGTGTAGCCGTCCTGTTGTTCTGCTTATGAAAGCTGAAGAAGATTATTGTGGTTTATCATGCAGTGACAGCTATGCAGTTATAACAAGATTCTGTTCTTTTATGGAAACATTGCAGAAATACCTTTCAATACAGTACATTATTTCGTGAAGTGTCTAAATTGTATAACATCATGTATTGCTCTTATAGTGGTTAATTCATCGGGATATTTACTAATGCTATTAAGGATAAGTTTGTTTATTAAAGTTATAGTTCCTGGCCTTCCCTGCAGTTTAAAAATGGCAGCTATACATGTCAACATGTAATGTAAATATAATGCAATGTAACATCTTTTATTAGTAAAAAGTCTTCAGTTCATGCACACAGGCACACACACAAACACACGCATATGTCAAATGTATATGTTCATCTACTATATATGTTAATACTTTTTCAAATTATTAATCGTCTGTGTTTCCTCTTAAACAAAGTCAGATGATCACTGTGCTGTGATTTTCAGTATAAATACAACTCTTTGTCTTTATCTTAATGACTTGCAAATTGCACATTGACTCCCAGACAGAGGGAGAATTGACATCCGTCCCTGTAAGTGCATTGCATAAGAGAGGAAGTCATTTATTTAAATTCAACTATCAAATAGGGGCCACGTGTGACAAAGGATGGGATTGAAGTGACAAAACCTCAGCATGTTCTACTGCAAACATCTGTTCTTGTGCTAATTGTGGAACATTAGCATCCTGTTGAGTTAAATGGGACAGAACAGCAGGATGTTCTGCATAGCATAAAGAAAATAAAATCATCACAATAAAGCAGGAATGTCCAAGGAAATCCAAGGGAAAAGTGATCATAGTCATAATGTAAAATGTATGATGCTCTCGGTCTTCTGCAATTTTGAATATTCAAAATCAAATTTCTCACTTTTTAAAATTTGTCAGTGTGATTATTTCTCCTATAAACTGTTCAAATGTTTCTATGTTCAAAGAGAGTACATTCACATTGCTTTCTTAAATAGAAAAAAAGCATTATGCATTTGATGTTTTTGCTTAGAAAGAACTGAATGAATTACATTACTAGCAATGTGTATATCTTCATATGTTAGTGCTGTTGCCTTTAATAAAATGCTTGTTTTTCTTCTGAGAACAGCAGTCGGCTGTTTCGTAGGAAAAACCCACAAGAGGGCCAGGTGAAGTCCAACAGCATCATTAATATCCTCTGTACTGTCAGTCCGAGGCAGGTAAGCATCCCCAACACACCTGAAGCCTGTACAGCAAACTTCTGCATGACAAAGGGTTGAAAGTGACCTCCACTCAGGGTCACGCTCTCACACTGCCTGTCTCATACGCTGCATATTTATTACTTAAGAAATATTTATATATTTTAAGGGTATTCATTATTGTATTCTTCTTGAACACTTGTTGTTCCATGCTGCTACTGTTTATTTGTATTGCCTTTAATACCTTACTGAGTTTAATGGTAAACAATGTAACTGAAACATTGTGATGTTTGTTATTCACTAAAGAGACCCGAGTACTTATTTCATTCTTTCTATGTTTCACAGTCAAAATGACAATAAAGTTATCCTTATCCTTATGTCTTTGTTCAGGAGATGTCAGCTAAGGACTTGGAGACAATACAGAATATCAAATGGGAGCCCCCCTTTGCCTATGACCCATCAGCAGGTTGGAAGAAAAGCAGCATCAATGTGAAGAACTACGGAAGATTGATCCACAGTTCCAAAGTGCAGTTCCGCTTCCTACACTGCCAGGTGAGCATTGCTGGTGTATGCAGGCCCTGTTGTCAGCACCTAACGTACGCTGTTAGCAGCTCAGTGACATTGTTGCATATGTATGCCTGTTAAGACATTGTATTTGCTTCACTCAAAAGTAAAAGGTTTGTGCTTTACAACCTCATTCGTTTGCTGTTGCATCGATTTTTCGCAAAGCTGTCAAGGACATGCCGGTTTTTGTTAGGATGAATAAAGGCTATTGACAAGTTTGTTTTAACGTGTGGAACCGTGGGAAACAAAGAAGCAGGTAAAGGTGATTAACTGAACTCAACAGAGACGAGATCATGGCCTGTGTCTGAACACGCCACATTCTTGCTAGTTGCAAAATACGTTAGCTTTATTGACGATGCCCTGGATACGTATGACTAGAAGCAGTGAGGGGGGAGCAGGAGGCACTACCCGTGACTGCCCGCAGGTGCTAAAGGTGCTGGCACTGGAACGTGGGAACGACACACACGCCGTGTCATGACATAACCTCTTTCCTCATATTTCGGGATTCAAAACTTGGGATAAGGTCATAACTAGTCACAATACTGTAGTTAACCTAAAAAAAACTAAAGAAAAATTTAACATAAATGACAAGAGAACGGTGCGTATAAAGCCCCAAAAGTAGCTGGGGTTATTGTGCTCTGTAAACCTCTAATGGGCTTAATACACTCCCAGATAGGTCCTTTGGCAGTCTAGGGTCACTTCAAGCACTGTATTTTAAGTCGTATTGTACCCTAACTAGTGGTAATGTTTCTGTTCATCAGATTTGTGTGTAAAAAGCGGTACAATGTAACACAGAGAAGACACAACTCATCATATACATCTGTGAAGTATAAGCTGTCATGTTTAAGGAAGCTCAGACCAGTTTATAGCAGCTGACATGTCGATGTCATTCTCTCCCTTTTCCCCCTTTTCTCCTTGTCTAGAGTGTACATGACTGCTTCTTGGACCTGTTCCAGACACACCTTCACTTTGTCTCCAACACTACCACGGGCCTAACCTACCAGGTGAGACCTGGATTAGAAAAAGCGTTTGTCTACACACACACCCCTGTTATTTGCATTTGAAAGTAAATAGATAAGCACTCCACCAGTAACTTTAGGAGTGAGGACAGTCACTTGGAATGTAAAGTTATTGAACTAATTTTTTTGGTGGTTTGTTTCTACTAAATATCAGTTTATGAAAAAGGATTATATATATTAACTCATGAGGGCTGTTTATTTTGGAAAGAAAGTATTTATGTATAAAACAGTGCCAATCATGGATTATGCTGTGATAAAGGTATATAAGCAAATAAAAAAGTACATTATTACACGAATGTTCATGTGATGCTCATGATGCTACAGGAAATGATTTTTGGTTTCCATTGGTCACTTTGTAGAAATAAGATTAGTCTCCCCACACCCGTATGTGGTAATTGTCTAACAGCAGGTGTGTTCATCATGATGACTAAATGAGCGTTAGATCCAGGCCTGGGTGTGGTAGATGAAACCTCAAGCCAGCAGTGAGCACACCTTAGGAGAGACACAGCATTTCCCACAAAATGGCCTGTTACTTCTCAATGTTTTCTTCTTTTTCCACTCACACACTGTAACATGCCCACCATCTCTCAACTTACTCCTCCTCCCTTCAGATTCAAGTTGAGCAGGGATCAGGTGTTTAATCACTACTGCCTAATGGGACAGTATTTAGATCACGCTCAGTAAATAATTAACTAGTATGCACCGCTATCTCTAGTAAAATAAGGAGGTTGCTGTTTTATGCTTTTACTGCTCAATGTTCAAAGCAGGTCAGGTTATGATCAAAGTTCTTCTCTTCTTAACCTCTTTATCACCATTGCATATTATTTGCTGGTAGGTATTTTGAGACTGGCACTATTGCTGCGGCTGGGTGGTGCTAAGCTGTAGGAGTGTGACCCAGTCTGTGAGAACGTGATGGTTATGTTTTTAAATGTGGCCACATGTTTGTCTGCTGCAGGGAACACTACCACTCCAGGACCTCACAGTCTGCAAGCTGTTGAGAGACAGCAGTGACCCTGAGACCAACCCTTTCGCCTTCCAAATCAGTGGTGAGCACCCCAGGTCTCACACTTCGTCCTGGCAGCCCAGCACTACGGCTGCCTGTATGAGGTCACTGTTCTTATTCTGGGAGGCGGGCTGTCTCGACTCGCAGCGCGGCATGACACTCCATCTGTTAGCGGGACTGACGTCCATAACTATGAGCAGATTGGGTAACATACCTTGTAACTAAAAAACAAAACTAAACACATGCTCAGAGTTGAGAGTTAATTTTCATCTGTGCTCTGCAATATCTTAGAGCCCCACCAGCCAGTTAGTGTGCAGGAGTGGACAGGCCGGCCAGGTTTGACATACACTAGCAGATGTCTGTGTCCCTGGTAGCAAGCGTGGATGGTGCTCTCTGTGACCTTACTGTAAAGGTTTTTCTCCTGTGCTCCACTTCACAGCACTTATTTAGAACAAAATCATCCTGTTTTATAACTGACATCGTTCATAACTTTTAAATTGGTAAAAAAACGTTCCAGTGTTTTTTCTGGTTTGATTTAAGAGGAATCTTAGTTATTGCCACAAGTTATTATTAGCAGTTATATATGTCTATAGGTAATATAGGATTAAATTTGGTAAAATATGCACTCTGCTAGTTGTCAGGTGGGAGTGCCCCCACAAAGCTCCCTTGTTCCTGAACAGGTGCAGTAAAACCCATTCAGCTGTTGGGTAGAAAAGGTGGGGGTAGTATTACTGGGCGGCTGCCTTGGGTTCTGGGAACACTGCCATGGTGGTTTCTAAGTTGTAACATGTGCTGCTTTTACCTTACAACATGAATACAGTATATGTTGGGACATATCAGTTTGACAGGAAACAACTCGAAAACATGCAAATGCATTTATTAGGAACACGTGTCTGTACTTTTAAAATTGTATGGTGACTGACTTGATAAAGAAGTCTATTGTCACATCTCATATAAATTTATAAAAAATGATTTCTTATTACATTTCACCTTTTGAAAACTTTTGACTGGGCTCAAAGTATAAAATCACCCATTTTAATTACAAATTTTTGGTTTGGTATTAATCTTAGGATGAAAAAATAAGGCAAAAGAATTAAATGTCAGACAGATACTCTGTAGTACTACTATTTCATCAAACATCTTTTCATTTTCTGAGCCCAGAATAGCATTGTTACTTCCCTTTCACTCCAACACTGATCGGACTGTACACGCAGAAAATGAAAAAATTACCATAACATAAACTGAACTAGACACTGTTCTGTGTTATGTTCTGTATGAACAAATGTATACACACATTATTTTTAATTAATAAATAATGAGAAACGATACTGAATAGATCCAGCAATGGCTAGTGTGCAATATACAGTACGTATTCTAAACAAATGCTCTTGGAGAGACTGAGACTTGACCTCTGCTGTTATCTCTGCCATATCATACTGGATAAAGGCACATTCCAATGGTAAAATCAACACTGTTCTCAGACCTGCAAATCCAAACAGTCTTTTTTTTATCTATATGGTGTCTAGTTAATATGGACATATACTTACATTGTGGAGGCCACAGAAAATAAAGTTCTTAATACCTAAAATAGTAATGTGCCAAAGATCAATTTAGTATCTGAAGAACAAATGAAGATTCAAGTCTTCATATATATATTTACAAAAAGTAATACGCACAGTTTTGGCTTCAGTTTATACTTTTCAAACACTTCAGGAATTGAAGTTATTTTTCTGTTTTGTCTACAAGTTAGCTACATGATGATCTAGTGCCTGGTTTGATTAGCACAGAACTTGACTAATACACAATTTGAGTTAGTATATGGTTTTGTCCTGTTTCGTTCCTCTGTGTACCGACAGACTGGATCCACTTTTCCACCATTTTTGTCTTATTTACAATATACAGTGAGATATGTAACTAAAATATATTAAATATCTGTCAGTACAAATAGAAGATCTGGTGTCATTTTGTGATACGCCAATAGCCCCGTACCAAAACATTAGTAAACATGTTGAATCAAATACGGAGGCTTTTCTGGCTAGGAGTCCCTGTAGTACTGAGTTCTTAAGCAGCACTGAAGGCGTCTCCTGTTCCTCCTGTTTGTTTGACAGGTGTTGGACTGAATCCCATCATTGTATTCTGCTCCTGCCAGGAAGAGCTGGACACCTGGTTAGGACACCTGAGGGAACATGTAGAAGGCAACGGGGGCACCGTGGTTATGAATGAGCCGAAAACATACGCCAGAGTGAAGGTACGTCATGCCTTCCCTGCTCAAGGAACACCATGTTTTTCTCTGCCCAAGTCTGGCTGCAAAGAGACTTATGTTTAGTAGGAATTTATCATCAATATCTTCTTGTAAATCCCTCATCCTGTCATTTTTACCAGCAATGTTTGGGTCAAATGTACAATTTCCTGTATTGTGCCTGAAGGCTGGAACTATGATCAGACAGGAGAAACAGCCTAACAAAGTACTAATAATAAAAATTTATATTACTAACCTCATTTCACCCCTTTTCATAAATGTTCATCTCTCCCTTTTTTACACTACTTATTTAGATGAAAGCAAAGGCAATTTGATGTAGTTTTCTGCATTTTCTGCCATTTCCAGAACCCTGAGAGCAGTATGAAGGGACGGGAGGACCTGAGGAACTCTGTGAAAAACGAACCAATTTACGAGTGGGAGGGGTCACAGAGGGAATCCTTAGGAGCCATCACTTATGTGACCAAAGTGAAACTCCAGCACCTGCCGTGCCAGGTAACGTCATAGTTACATCTGTTTTTAATAATTTTTCATCAATCAAAGTGATGTTGGCAGCATTATTAACAGGCGTACAATATTTGTTTTCAAAAAACTTTCCCTTTACTTTTTATGGTACTCAGCTGAATTTCCCGAGTTAATAGTTATTATTTTTTAATAGTTCAGTATCCAGTTTTGATAAATAGGCAAATGAAACGACAGCCAAAGTAAGACAGGATAGCACACGTTTATGAGAGTGTCTGCCGGAACATTGCTCCACTGTAAACACACAGAATGCCCTTTATTGCACCATTACACCTGACGTCACATCACTGAACGGAACAAGAAAGAAAGAGAGCTGTATCAGTACGTACCAGAATGACAGAATTTTGCTCTGGTCTCAGTTGCGTAATCACAACTAAGTCTGACTTCCTGAGTAATCACATTGCCTCATCTGTAATGGGCACCCAGATTCTGAATACAACCATGTAAAGTGTAAACAATGGTTTAATAAGAAAATTTTAAAAAGCTGTGATTGAGTCAACTGTTAACTGAGTTCATGACTTCCTAGACAGCTGTTGAGATACAAACTGATAGACTCACTGCTTTCTCATAAAAATCATGTGACTTGGTGTCAAATGTTTGTTAGCTGTTCAGTAATAGACTTCTTACTCTCGCTCATCTTCAGGAACAGTATGATCGGCTGCTGGTGATGTACCCAGCCACCATCATCATCCTCTCAGAAGAAAGTGATGGCCTTTTCTACAAGGTTAGTTATGAAAACCAGACCTGAAGCTGAAACCTAAAAACTCTTACATTGGAGAGGGTATTTGGACTCCCATGCAGTTAAAGTCTTGTCCCCAGCCAACATAAGTAGTCATTGATAATGACAGGCTGGTATTTTGCCATTTTATGGATGCTCCCGTGTCAGTACTGACAAGCTGCATCTTTATATTGTGTTAGTAGAAAACTCCTTCTGCCACTGGTCAGCCCTGGGTACTCTTATCTAATTAACAATTAAAGATAATCATGAAATGATTACGGATGAAGAGATGAAGTATGGTCAAGCTACATTATTTTTTAGCAAACCAGCAAAAATGTTTACATTCCAGTGCGGTTTCTAATAAAGTGTGTGTTTACAGGGAAAACTTCCACTTAATAGTATCAGTGTGACTACGCCTTGCAAAGACGTTAAGCCAAATACATTTATGATTGAAGGTAAGTGGACTTCCAGAATGTGTAGCATTAGTTCAAGTATGAAAAAGCATGCTGTCATTGTTATGTGCATGTATATCACTGTTTCTCAGCTAGGTGTACACACTCCCCTATGGGCACTTGAAAACAGGTCAGATGATACACTGGTGTGAAGTAAAGGCAGGGAATATCCAGAATAATGGAGTTTTTGTAACAAACCAAAGTTCTGAAGATACTCTGAATTTTTGAACCTTAACATTTGATAGTAGGACATACCTGATAATGACACCAGGTCCAAGGAGTACCATAAAGGTTGAGAAACACTGATGCATATGACTATATGAATGTAATTGAAATTATATTGAAATTATGCTAATTAAAGGAAATACTGCAATTTACTGTGTGTGAAGGTATTCCTTAACCCACAGTTACAATATATTTGGCTTTTAGGCAAAATGATTAACCCAATTGTCGTGACCTGTCTGGATGAAAACGAATACTGTACCTGGATTAGTCACTTCAACACCATGCACATACCGGTGCAAATTCCCCCACCGCCAGTCTATGACATCATCTACACTCCCACCAAAACAAAGGTAAAAGAAAATACACATGCATTTCCTCTCTGATATATCCTTTAGAGGCCGACCGAAATTCGGTTTCAGTTTTGGCGCCTAAAGTTGGCAAATGACGTCTTTCGGCGTCATTTCGCTTTCGGCCGAAAACAATAAGTTAACTTTCGGTTTACTTTCGTTTCGGCCGAAATTGATACAGACTTTCGGTCGTCAACCGAATGTCTATTTTTAGAATGTTACAGTAGTGCTGTTTGTCACTCCG
>JABJVR010008209.1:0-10839 GCA_025773905.1 Chitala chitala | reverse complement strand
ACACACACACACACACACACACACACAAAAATCAATGGCACTTCAGCACTGGAGAGTCCAGCATTGCACAGTCTGTCCTCGAGTCAACAAAAAAACAGTGAAAAGGTAGAGGTAAGTGTGGACCCATCCACCAAGACTATGAGAAAATGAGACTGTAAGTGTGGGTTAGTGGTGTGACATGAGCAGGCAATACAGCAATATCAGAAGAGGTATCAAGAGAGGGGTGTGAGTAACAGGAGGGAAAAGGTGGAGGCAGGTGCAGCGAGGGGGGGTGTGGGTACTCACGGTGGGGCGGCGTGGCTGGTGGCCAGGGCCAGGCAGAGGCAAAGGGTCCTGAAGAGCAGCGTCATGCTGAGCAGGTCTTGGGGTCCAGCTTCTGACTTTCTGTGATGGGGCTTTATACCGGAGATATCAGTGTAGCCCTGCAAGCTACGTCTGCAAATGGGTGGGACATCACAGGGTGAGTGGGAGGTATTAACATGGGGGGTGGGGGGAGTAAAGTAAAAAAAAAAGTAAACACTCCAGATAAAGACTCTTACTGGATATAAGGACATTCACAGGGCTACAAACTCCCTAGACAACACACTGCTGAATACTCCAAACAATTACTTTTCTTTTGACCACCAGAATACAAAGAACAAAGTGGAGGAGAATGCTCACTCGGTCCTAACAGAGAAGCACAATCCCATACAGCTGCAAGAATATCAGGTTAGATCCTCACTATGCAAAGTGAAACAAGGAGAACAGCTGGTCTCGATGGAGTCACCGTAATGATCCCCAAGGAATGTGGAGACCAGCTAGAAGTATTCACCACCATCTTTAACCTCTCACTATAACAAGCTAAAGTTCCCATATCTTAAAATAGTTACAATCATTTGAGAACCAAAGAAAAAGACAATAAACTGCTAAAATGATTATCATCTGGTTGCTTTAAACCCCCACTGTCACTAAATGTATTGAAAGACTCATTCTGACCTACATTTGATTTGCCATCCCTGTTGACCTTGACTGACATCAGTCTGCATAACAGAAGGACAAAAGATGCTGTTATCACAGCCCTTCATTCAGCCCTTACACACCGATACCAGGAAAACACTTATGTAAGATGCTATCACAGCTCTTTATACACCTAGATCAGAAAAATGCATATGTAAGATGCTATTTGTGCATTTTAGCTCAGCGTTTAGTACAGTTCTGCATCACAAAGTAGTACAAAAACTGAGAAATCTGCATTGTGCAACTGCATTCTGGGTTTCTTGTGCAATAGACCTCAGAATGACAGAATGGGTGACTACATATCATATACTTTCACCCTGAATACTGAAATACCACAGGGGTGTGTCCTAAAGCCCTCTCCTTGTGCAAGGTAGAACACGTTTTGATGCTTTCGGTCTAAAATCTCATAGAAAATCTGCTTGGTATGGAAAATTATACATTTACTGTTCATTAAAATGTAGAAGCCTCTTCAACCTAGAAGGCTGGTATACACAAAAATTTAATGTACATCCAGATGAACAGACACATTTATACTTGATGAAGTCACAAAGAGGCACCCCTAACAAGCAATAAATGGAACAGAATTAAAAGTAGCAATATGTTCAGGACTGTTTCTGAGTCACTTGAGGTCCTAAGTAACACCCTGGTGGGTCCCCTCACCCCCCACAAAAAACAATTTGGTGCATGCACACCAAAATACTTGGGTGCAGGAGCTGCTTGGAATAGCAGGGACCCCAAAAAAATCACTTATGCCCCTTATACCTAGAAACAGCTGTGAATATTGTGTCAATCAAATCAATTATGAAACTTTAAGATGTTTGATTATTTTGACTGTTGGGTATTGTTATGTGCCGGGACGTTTGGAGAGTCTTCTGTTTGTACTTCCTTGTTGAAAACCTGCCAATCATTGAGCGCTGGAACAATGAAAACACCAGAAAGCAACAGGAAGTCAGCAGTTCAGAAGAGGATAAAGCCACTTCCTGGATGAAGTTGGATGTGGAGTGTAGTGGATGTGGAGTATTTGGAATTAAAGTTTGGTTTGTTCTATTTTGGTATTTGTTTTCCTGTGTTTTTGTTCTTTGGCAGTTTGGTTGTTTTGGAGTTTGGAGTATTTTGAGTTTGTGTTCACTTGGTTACATATGTTTTTTGTGGGATGTGTTTTGCTATAACTTCATGGTTTGGTAAGTCTTCTGGGAAATTGAGACAGATATATGGGCCCTTCACATTTGGAACCACACATAGTTGTTGATTTATATAGCACACAACGTTTATGAGCAAATGTGTAACCCGATGTTATTTTTTGTTGTTGTATGTATTTGTTTTAGTAATATGGTTTATGTCATGTTAATAGAGTCTAATTAATTTGTTCATTTTTACATCCGATCAGACCACTGGTTTTGATTGGTGAGCTGTGGCAGTTCTATTTGTGTTTGGTTTTAGGTGGAATCAAAAAAAGAGACACGAAGGAGATGGGAGAACGTGGAAGATTTTATTTTAGACCGACATTTTCCGGATGACAATGACACTTTGCCATCAGCACTGCGTCCCAGCTAACACAGCTTCGGATCCTCAAGACTTATGCACGGGAGACCCTCGTAGCATAGAGATTACTTTTGCTTTTGTTGTTTTTTTCTTTCACCTTCTGGATTTTATATATTTTCCATATGCACACACAGGTTTTTTTCTCCTAAGCCCAAACTGTTATCAGTGTTCTGGCTGAAGGAAGAAGCTTCTCATCCAAGATTTTACAATATATGGCCCTGTCCATTAGCTCATCAATGCAGCAAAGTTGGCCTGTTAGTGTGTTGTAACAGCTTGTCACGCCTTGTCCTTGTAAGTCCCGTCTCCCCAGATGCCTGCACGTGCCTCATCTGTCCGCCCTTGGGGCGTCCGGTCCCATTTGTCTGCTCCAGTCCCTGGACTTTCCCTCTTTATTGGTCCTGCTCCTGGTCCCCTGCCTTGTCCTGGCCCCCCTGGTTGGTGTCCTTTGCCTTTGTCTCCTGGTCCTCCCTGGTGTCCCTGGTCCTCCCCATCTCCTGCTCTCCCATCCCTGTCTCCTCCTGTTCCTTCCCTTGGCATTGTCCATGCCCTCGGTCAGCTTCATGTTTATGTTTTATCTTCCCTTTTTGCTGCTTGTATATCCCATGGTTCCCTGTCTCTTGGTTTGCCTTAGTCCCTTGTTTCTTGGTTGTCATCTCCTTGTCTTTTCTGCTTCCTTTCTCCCTGGGCTCATCTCCTCTATGGCCACAGGAGCAGCCTGGGTGGGGTGGGGTACTGTCACGTCCTGCCTGTCATGCTCCCTCTGTCCACCAGATGTAACCTTTCCTCCTGTCCTCTCCCGCTCATTAGGTCCTCTCCAGCCCTTTGTCATTAGTGTTCTTTTATATACTCCCATCTTGTTTCAGTTCCTTGCCTGTTGTTGAGTAAGTGTTTGTACATATAGTTTGAGACCCATTAAGTGTTTGTAAGACTTTGTAAGCTTTGTTATTTTTGCTGTAGTACTTTGACCCTGTATCTTGTTTATTATTAGCTTTCTTAGATTTGTTCTTGAATCCCATGTACCTCTACCTTGTTTTTGTTCCATTAAAGCCCTTCACACATTAGACTTAACCCTCGCCTCCGATCCTCTGTGCCCATGGATCGTTACAAATATCCTAACCAGCATGTACCATGTATCATGTCTAAATGTGAAATTTTAACTGAGAATAAATTTAGAGCACATTTACTGTCAAATACATAGTATTTTATCATCAGCATTTTTAGTAGATGGCTCAGCTTGTTCTGTAATAAGAATGGTGTCATGGTCTCCTCCTTGGTCTGTAATAAAAGATAGCATAGCACCATGGAAAGGAAACACGTGCGTCTATACAGGGCAGCTGCTCTTCACTTTGTCTTCCACCAGTTTCACCAATGTGCCAATTATACAAATCAGCCATAACATTATTGAGTAGGTCCCCCTTATGCCATCAAACCAGTCCTCACCTGTCAAGGGATTGACTCCACTAGACCTTTGAAGCTATACTATGATATCTGCTAGCAAGCTGTCAGTAGCAGATCCTTTAATTCCTGTAAATTATGAGGTGGGGCCTTCATGGATTGGACTTGTTTCTCCAGCACATCCCACAGATGGTCTATTGGATTGAGATCTGGAGAATTTGGAGGCCAATCAACTTGTTGTTGTGTTTCTCAAACCATTCTTGAACCATTTTTGCCATGTGGCACGGTACCCTACGTTGTTGAAAGGGGACACATTTCTATTGGAACCAGCATTAACTTTTTCAATAATTTGAGGTACAGTGGCACTTTTATTGGATTGGAACACAAGGACCAGCCTTCACCCTCCATATGCATCAGTGAGCCTTGGCCACCCATGACCCTATCATTGTTTCATCAATTTTCCTTCCTTGGACAATTTTTGATAGGTCCTGAACACTGCAGAGTGGAGACATCCCATAAGAGCTGCACTTTTGGAGTTGTTCTGACCCAGTCATCTAGCCATCACGATTTGGCCCTTGTCAGAGTCATCCAAGTCCTTTTGTCTGCCCATTTTTTGTGCTTCCAGCACATCAAGTTCAGGGACAAAATGCGTGTTCATAGATTTACAACCCAGAAATTTATTAAAGGGATTATCCACAGAGAAAAGCATTCAGTTTTGAACATATGAAAATTCTGTCACATCTACGATTCATGTGGGTTTCCACTTTTCCTATGGAACATTTTATAGATGTTCTGATGTATTGAAGCCTATACCACTCATTCATAATCTATTCTCAATTTTGTTCCGTGCCACTGAAAATTACCTGAAATATTACTATTCACAAAAGGGTATAAAAGAGATTTTACATCGTGAACAATGGAACATGTGATGAGCAGTGTATGTTCATGGCGTAATATGCTTGTACTTTTATTTAGTTTTTTGCACGTTCAAGCAAACCATGCTTATAAAAACGAAATTTCATAATGTTGCACTTACAGAACGTTCTTATATTTATTTTATATGATTTATGGAGGTGTCTCTCATTTTTTCCATAAAACATTATTCCACATGTAATGGAAATATAACGGTGGCACGATATTAACATTCATGACTCTAAGGTTTCATAAGGTGGATTGACATACAACCTTCAGGACCATGGCAGTGGTTTGTGTGTTCTCCCTGTGTATGTACGAGTTCTCTCTAAATACACTAGTTCATTTTCCACAGTCCAAGACACTGAGATAACGTGCACCTCTAGGCAGGTCCCCTTCTACTGGTTGGTGTGGGTCTCCTTTGACCAGGTTGGCTCCAGGCTCTGACCAGCATAAGCAATTTTAAACCAAGCTAATAATAGACACATGAACACACTGTCATTGGTGGACCATACATATAAACACATTTTATATTGTTAAATTATGTTAAATGTGTAACAATATAACTATGACCACATTACATTGTAATAGACATTTGGGGCATAAAATGTTCAACATCTGACATTGTACTCAGGCTTAAAACAAGCTCTGGACCCCTAGTTGAAGCATCCCATAATTTCCAAGGGGGTCTTCTTTGGTTCTACATGAATCTTGCCAAAGGCCAGTGTCATGGGGTCAGTATATTCATACATCAGATCGTCCACAAACACTTTGATGCCATTAGAGTCACACGTTGCAGCATCCACTCCGGCCACGGGCAACAGTGCCTCTTTGGTCACAACTCTGGGAGTGGCAGTCAAATCCACAAATTTCATTTTCCTTTCTGTGAAGGACAAACACGAAGAATGTCTCAACAGTTCATTGAATCCTCTGCCTCTCACACTATTTGAACAACTCAAGCATAGTAGCTCAGTTAGGAGAGGAAAGCAGTAAATCCCTTGGTCGAGAGAAACAAGTGTAGGGAAGTGTCGTAAGGGTGGTTTTGCCTGGGTTCCAACCCAGGATCTCACATCATGCTCAGAGATACTATCTGAGGATTAACGAGCTGTGCTAAGACCCAAGTCCCTCATTTGGGACTAATCAGACTCTTGTCCTGACACCTGGGGGGGTTTCTACCATATCAGTTTTTACTTTGCTACACAAGAAATTGGGAGAGTTAACATGGGTCTGTTGGTGCCCTTACCTTGAATAATGTATGCAATGGGCTGATCCTCACACACAAATGCAGCATTTACTGGACCTTCAATCCCCAGCTCCTCCTTCACTGATTTGGGGTATCCCTCTATGAGAGTATAATGTGCTCCTGATTTGTAGATGTAAATCTGGTCACCCTTTTGAACAGGCGGACATGTAAAGCAGTTATTAAACAGTTTGTACAAATATTCTCCAATAAATAATACACAAATCACGATTAATGTCCTAGAATAAATACACATTTAAAAGATGTTTAAATATCATTACATTTTATTCTCTCCTTAAACAAGCAATGTCAGAGTTTACATGATGTAAAATGGAGACTTATTTGAAAATGGAAAATTCAAAAGTGAAAATTTGTAGTCACTCTTCTCATAAACAATGAGACAATGTTATGTGTATTTCCGAGTCCTGCATGGTTTCCTTCAGCCCACCTTGATAAAGTAGAGCTTCTGATCATACGAGAAGACTGCATCTACGTTGGAGTGGACCTCCTTCCAGGCATTGTCGATGTGAAAAGCGTGCCACCCGTCACGCTTGTTATCCAAGCGCATATACCACTTTCCTGCATGGAATCAGCTGGTGCTGTTACTTTGTACTTGGGAACATTCATCTTAAGCAGCAATCTGTGCTCTGAAAGTCTACAGTGAGAGAGAGGGTGGATCAATGTGCCTTACCCCTGAAGGCGTAGGCCTTGCCCTTGTCATCAGTGGTGATGGCGTCCAGATGTGGACTGCTGCAGTTCATTCCTGTTGTGATATTTGTGTGACCTGCAGGTTCAGAGTGTCTTAGGTTAAACATGAGACATCATGTGAAAATCTCCCAAATGAGCAAGTAAAGCAATGGAATAGGTTTTATGGTAGTGCAATTAAATATATGATTACCACTAACAAGTTGGTACTCCATAATCTTGATTCATTTGTTTCAGATGTTCTGAAAATTATTACTAGCTGTCATTATGAAGGGCAGTAAAGAATTGGTCAAAGTCATTCACATTCTTTGGTCACATACCAAACCCAGGGCAGTGCAGGAAATATCTGCGAATATCTTTGGGGTAGTTTCCAACAACTTCTCCTGTGACTGGGTGGAACCTGGTGAACGCGTGTCCATGGAAACAATAGAACCGTTCCTGCCAGCGGAGGGCAGATGTGCAATTGGGAAGGTGAGCCCACTTTTTCTGTTTTACAGTGTTGGTGGTGATGTCAAAATGGTACACCATGCCGTCTGCAAGGCAGGAAATGAATACTCATTAACTAACTGGCTGAAAATGTTCTATGATCACCTCTCACTGTGTAACAGGGAGGTTCTGTCGAGATGCTGATTAACTTGTTAATAACTTTAACTACATAGATCTCCCACATTTGCATATAGATTAAAAGCAGTCTCATATCCTAAGTGATTCACAACAGACATACAGTGTTTGTTGATGTGTTTCTGCTCTGACAGAAAATTGTTAACTGATAAATTTGCATTTATAATTTGGGAACATTTTAATTACTGGTAAATTAACATGTGTATGTGCTCACCCTTGAAGAAGATGACAGAGTCTGTGACACACTCTCCTTTAGGACACTCCACAGCAGCGTCTAGTTCATCTGGGACTCCAGGGAACACTTCCTGAATCTTTTTTGGATAGTCCTTCTCCAGGGAGTGGTCAAAGTAACTGAATACTTTGTCGCCCTGCAAAGAAATTGGAGAGGAAGTGGAGGACATTTTTCATTGTTCTTTCTTTGCAAATATGAAGGTACGGCAAAAATATGGCATATTTTTCCTGTTTACATCAATAAAGTTGTACAATACCAGCCAGTTAGATGACAGTGCTAATGACACCACTTCATAGCACACAGCCACAGAGGTGTAGAGCAGCTGTAGCATTCATCATGCCCACCAGGAAGAGAGCTTCCTGCTGACAGCTCATGTCCATCCGCTCATTCACTCATAAACATCAGCTCTCGTTCATGTTAACCTGCCTGCTTGTATTTACACTTGTTCATTCCAGCATTTCATTACGTCACATTCACTACAACTTATTTTTGCCAGCTATTAACTTTTCACTTGTTCTTTGGCACTGAGTATTGAATAACAATAAACATTAAAGGCTGCAGTTCAGCATCAAAATTCATCTGAATGCATGTGTTTGGCTGACATTATAACACTATACAATAAAGGAATTTCTTACTATAATAAATTTTCCTGATTATACCAACTTCTGGAAAACACTTAAGGTGATATCTGAGAAATGGGCAGTGTTATGATTGTGTGAGATTATTAACACATAGGCCCCTGAAGGTGTGATGGTGTGGCTGTACCTTGAAGAGGAACATGTGATCATGGTTATCAGATTTTTCATCACGGTGCATGCGGAATGCTGCATCCACGTGTCCCGTGTGGTCGTGCTCACCAAGCTCCTTGAATGTGCCATTCAACAGATCAGAAGGTCCATGGAAGCCCTTCCACAGATGGTCACCTTGGATAATAATATTAAAAGCCTGGCATTATTCACACCGAGAATATTCAACATTTAAATGCTGGCCACTGGCCTGCCATGCAGACCAAGGCGACTGCTCTTTGACTGTAATTTACACCAAATGGTTTTACACATATTGTTAAAGTGAGCTTAAGGCATGGAAATTATTACATGTGTTTATTTCACTGATGAAAACCAAGATGAAAAACAATCAGCAGCGTAATTTTTCTGTGACAAAACAAAACTTTAACTGCGTAAATAAAAATGCTATTTAACAGGTGAAAGACGAAAAATTCAACATATATCTGAAGAAAAATAACAAAACAAAAATGTTTAAAACAGACAACTGGATCACCCCTTCCACTGGTAATGTTTGAAGATCCAGACATCCTCTATCATGTGACAATGTTTACTGTAGTAAACAATGTGATTCATGGAAGGAGGGTGTTACGTCACTACTATATCTTATCTCTAGTTGTGACGATTCTCAGGGGAATACTTCGTGTGACACAATAAATAACTTTTAGCCTGCTGGTTCAATGGGTAGAATATCAGGCTGAGATACAGAACTCCTTTGATTCAAATCTCAGGCCATGCTCCAGGTGTGTCCTTATGCAAGACACTCATCGTCAGCTTATCGTAACACATATTTGAAATGTTATAAGTGGCTGTGGATAAAAGCATCTGCTAAGTGCATTAATGTAGCATTTAACTAAAAGTGCCTCTTACTATGAACAAAACCCATAACTGTTGTGGTTTCACTTTTACAGTCTTCACCGTACTGAAGAGTTCAGTGCTATTTGTAGTATGAAGGTTATGTAGTTATGCAAATTAATTCGACAGGAATACACGCACCCTTTTATTTTCTGTTCTGGGAAATATAACAGGTAAAATGTTTATTCTCAATGTCCTTGCAGTTTGTGTGTGCAGGCAGTGCAGTATTTTCTATATTTAAATTATTAACAAAACCAAATTTACTCAAGTGTGTAATCCATATTTGAGACATTTTGCCTTTTTTCTATCTAAAAAAAAACTGTGCACTATTGAAAAATAGTGCACAGTTAATACACGGAAAACCTCGGTTAAAGTCTCTTAAACGTTAAAACTACGTTAAAGTCAAATATCTTTGACTTTTTTGATAATAAACACTACTTTTCGTAGTGTTTTCATTACTTTTCATTGATTAAAAGTAAAAGAAAACTAACATTTAAATAACTAAAATGTAACTAAAACAAATACAGTTTAGTAAAATGAAATTTGTTGTCAAACAAACACTAAATCACACACAATGTGTGATTTTTTTCCAATGGAAAAAAATATATATTAGATTGAGAGACTGTATTAAAATACCCTTAAAGAAGAAGGTGACTCCCTTTTCATCTGGGGCAACAGCGTCAAACTCAATCCCCTCACAGCGATCAGACTTTACATCATGGTGGCCACCCTCAGGTTGATGGCCATGGTCCTTAGCATGATCTTCACCTTCACCTGGAGGACCCAGACAGTCACAGCTCAGATGTTTTATCCCTCCTGATGTCTACAAGTCACTTTATTCTCTAAATTGTTGTAAAATTTTCGTTTTGTAGTTACTGTACAAATTCCCTCTTTGCTGCTGTAACGACCACTAATTCAACCAGAGTACTGCTGATTCTATTCGTTTTTACAACATTACAACAACATTATTACAATAATTTGAGTCCAGTAATAATAAAAAATGTTTCATTATTCTCATGTATTTGAATTATGGCTTTTATTACATGAGGATGTATTTACTGTTGCTATGCACCTACAAGGAAAAATTCTAAAAAACAGTATCTAAATTAATCTGCCATTTCATTAGTATATGTTACTTGGTATTAGTTTTAACATTAACATTAGTTTTGAGTATGATTTTATGTGGTAATAGGATAGGAAATTGATCAGGTATAAATGAGCAACTCACCAGTCTGCTTGTGTCCATGGAACCTATACAGAGGGGAATTTATTGATATGTAAATTCATAAGAACATTTTCACACCAAGTTCAATAAATAAATTTGTATTTCAAACAAAAAAAGTTAAAAAAGTTAAAACTATATTTTATACATAGCTAAAAAACATTTTTTCTGCCTGTGTAATCTGCACTATTCCCATTTTAAACACTTAAATGCTAAAAAGGCAGTAGTCATTGTAATAAGTCCTTTGCATTTGTCTGTGAATTGTCTCCTGTGTACTATTCTGTGACCTTCCTCAGTGTGACTCCTCTTCACTCTGACCCAGAGGCCACACACACAC
>JABJVR010008207.1:0-10843 GCA_025773905.1 Chitala chitala | reverse complement strand
TGTGATTGGCTGATTAGCAATTTGTGTTACCAAGCAATTGAACAGGTGTACCTAATAAAGTGGCCAGTGAGTATATAAAGGAATTCAACATTCAGAAGTTTAGTTAGTCTCTGGAAAAACCTGAACACTTGTTAGGAAAATAATGGACTACAGTTAAAAATTACTTACAAAATACACTTTTTTTAAGTTGGAGTGGATAGCAGAACAAGAATATGAGAATATTTAGTTCATACAGTATTTATATCAAAATCAACGTGCCTTTGATGATAGTTTACATAAAACACAGAAGGAAAGTAAGGGTGCACAGCAGCCCCAGGCCGTGCTCTGCCTTTGCACCTACTTGTTGAGGGTAATGCCCAGTACAATGATGGCCATCAGGAGTCCCAGGAGCAGGACAAAGTGAAACAGCACCGACGAGGTGGATGCTCGGAACATACGCTGGGCTCGGTCACAGCACCGCTGCACAGAAAACTGGACCACCAGGGAAAACAAGGACGAGGAAAACATGGCAGCAGTAATATCAGAATTGTTCTTACACAATAGGCTGAGACATGTAGTCCCTTTGTTTCACTGTCTGCTGTGTGCAGTGGATAAATGTGCATAATTTGGCATTTATAAGTGGACCAAACAAACCCAGGAATTCTGTAGGTAGAAGAACAATAACAGCCTAGAGACTGAAAAGAGGTTTACATTCGTGCTACACCTTTTTGATGTAGAAGACGACAAAGAACTTGATGAAACAGATCAGTGGCAAAAGAGGGCAGTAGAAGAGCCCCACAAAAGCCACCGTCTGAGTATACACAAGATCCAACACGTTGAAAGGAATCATAAATGTCTGCTTCCCCATCAGTTTCGCCAGGATAGATTGTGGGTATTTCTCCCTCAGAAGTCTGCCAAAACAACAAAACCTGATTGGCATCATGATAACTAAGTCTATTCTAAGTCTATTTAAGTACTGTATTTAATAAAGTCTATTTATTACCAATTTCTAAACCAACAGTACTGTGCTGCCCTCGCATACTCTACATATCTAGCAATCAACCCTTTGTGTCAGATTCATCACAGTTTTCCTCCTTTTAGGAAGACATCCAGAAACACTGGGAACAGTATGGCTTGGACCCATTATTAAAAATTCAAAATTAACCTTCAAAAGTTACTGTGACACACACAAGATTCATGATAAAATCGCGAATATAAAATTCAGAAATGTGGAGGTGCGAATGTGGAGTACTAGTCCTACTTACTGCAATTTTGTTTTTTAAAGGGGCACCAAATTAAAGCAGTTCAGCATACAGCACCATCTAAAATGATGTAGATAATTGATCTAGACTCATCGTTCTCACTCGTCTGTCTTTTAACTCCAGGTGTGTGGAAGGGTAAGCACAAGGACGTGGCCACTCACGTTTTGGGGAACGTCACAAAGAAAGTGATGGTAAAGCATGCCAAGAGATCAAAGACCACGAGCTTGTACATCTCCTGGCCAAACAGATTCTCCCAGCACTCACAAAACAGGAAAAATACATTAAAATTCACATTTTTTTATGATGTCAAAAAGCTTCAACATTTTCATGGTGACACCAAAGCCATTCATTGACACTAACAAAGCTTTCCATTTCTCTGCTACCTTTTCAAAATTACTATTCTGCACCCAGTTCCATAAATAGCATTCTGCACAGTAAACGAAAGAAATTAACTCCGTTTAGATTTGATTGCTCAGTTAAATGACTGACCGATTGATGCTTATGTTAACAGGTAGCGAGGGAGGTGGATACCTGCTTTTGTTTTGTGGTAAGACTTTTGTAGAGGAAAAAAAGGAAGATTCCCAGGCAGGCTAACTTAAGGAAGATGCTCCTTTACAAAAATACAGAGTGCAACAAGAAAATACAGTGAAATATTGACACAAGAAATACCACCAAGACATAAAAATGGAAAAAAAGCTAAATATGAAAACACAGTCATACAGATTAACTGAAAAAATGCAACGTACTTTACAACAATAATGACGATAAGTATACTTAATATAGTTTTTCCAACTCTGTAAATGAACAAAAACAACATTTTTCAACTGTACTGCGCTCTCCACTACTTAATTAATCAATCACAATGAAAGGTGATGGACTCTCTGTGGAGAGGTGGCAGCCATAACAGCAGGAAAAAGAATGAGGTGCACTGAGACCTTGTGCTCAGCTACCTCGCACTATGACCCACCTGACCAGGGTTACATTGACCTGGACAGTAAGAGAGTAGTCTTCAAATTTGGCAATGACGCGGAACAGCTGAGGGAGGATAAAGTTCACGACCGTGATGGTAATGGGGGGGAGGTAGGGCACCAGAAAATGGATAAAAAAATTTTTCTGTGTGGCCTGAGAGAGTGAGGAAAAAGAAGATGTGACGATGTTAACTCCAGCCCAGGTACAGGAGGAACACACAGCTAAACTAGCCAAAAATGAGACACAGTGGTTTAGCTTGAAGCAAAAGGGGAATGAAGCAGTGAATCTGTGAATGTGAGCGCTTACTCACCTCTTTCCCCATGGAATCCTGGGAGTAAATGGTCGCCTTGTGTATTAAGTAGAATGAGCTGCCAAGAAGGACTAGGACAATGAAATTGAGCAGGAAGCGCAAAAAGTACAGCCACGCCTTCTGTCTGATGGTCCGCTGAGAGACACGCTGTTGGAAACGCTCCTCTTCCAGGTCCATCTGACAAAAGTGAGGGGAGCAAAGAAAGGAGAGAGAGAGAAGAGGAAGGGACCAAGAGAGAAGGGAAGATGTATAGGGATGTAGGAGAGGGAGGAGAGCAGCAGAGAAAGAGAAAGAGGGAGGAAGGGAGGTAGACAGAGTGAGAGGGAAAGGACATAGAGGAGAATGACAGGAAAAAAGAGAGAGAGGGATATTGGGATAAAGAGGTGGTTATGGAGATACAGACAGAGTGGGATGGGAAAGGAATTTAGAGAAGAAGGCAGGAAGAGATATTAAGAAATGGAGGAACATAGAAAAAACAACAGGCAATAAAAAAAACAGGGAAAAGGAGAGGATGACAGACCGAGAGAAGGAGAGGCAAAACGAGGGATCAAGGAGAACAGATAGAGAGTAAAACAGAGAGCGGAAAACAACAGAAAAGTGGAGTGGTATTGAGTGACATGCACAAATGGTTTCAACTTCACACGAACCTTGGTGGGTATGTGGCCAATCATGTTTATTACAAAGAACAAAATAAACTGAGCAAAAATATAAAACACAACAGGCAGAAAACATAGTACAATGCAAACAACTCTGACTCACTCTTTGTAAACAGTATAATACAAACTGGTGAGCAAAAATAGTTTGCTCTGAATGAATGTTTTGTCAAGTGGAAAATGTCAACCTTACATACACAGGCAACTTCCCCACACAGAAACATGTATAGTGCTGCCCTTAATAACTAACTGACACACTGAGCTCCAGTGAACAGAGAACACAGGTGCAGAACATTAGGCGGTGGTTCTGCTGGACCCAGTCAGCCGTGTCTCCTCTGTGCTGCTGTGGTTTTTAGTTCTAGAGCTTCTGAGGCATTACTGGGCATGAACCCAGTTTTCTGCAGCTTTTTAGGCTGTTATTTCGGTGTTTCATTATTGTAAGACCGGTACATATTGAAAAAGAAAAGCAAAGAATTTTACCAATATTTTAAGGATGGAAATTACTAATTCCTATTTTTATGATTCTGACAGGAACACAGTGTAAGTGTGGAATTGGTGGAACTGTCTCACCTTGAAGTCATTGCTGATGAAGCTCTGCTTGAAGGCAGCAGACTCTGGGTCCTGAATACAGAAGTCCCAGCCACAAAACACCTTGTAGCTCATGTTAAATGTGTACCGAGCTCCTAGCATCCACTTGTACTTGTATCCACTGACTGTCCTGTAGCAAGAAAGCAGCATCCACAGTGTAGACTATTTACTCTGTTGTCTGTCTCACCCTAATGTCATTTTCTGTGGTTAGTAGAGTGCCATCGCCAAAGAAGAATAATTCACTATTTTCTAAAGTTTGACACTTTAATTGAAGAAGTTCCATCCTACAATTTCCCTACCCAAAAATTTCATAGTACATACTAAGTCACCTGACAAATTGGCACACAACAGCGCATTGCTATAGGAAAAAAAAAAAATATATATATTTTTTTAAAAGACTGTTATTTCGATTTTATATTTAAAGGGCCTTGTTTGTACTGTTTGTAAATGTATTGCTTCACTGTGTTTTTTTCTGTTACGCAATCATGCAGTTGTCAGACTGTGACATTCTGTGAAAGTGCCAGGGAGGGGCAGGACGGCAGCCTGACCTTCGGACTATGACGAGAAGGCTGAACAGGAGGACAGAGGAGACACCAAGTAGAAACAGCATAGGCACGTTCAGACATACACCATGTAACAAGTCAAATCTGTAGAAGCTGTAGAAGACAGGAGAGTTCTCCATAATTCCCTGCAGGAAAGAGGAGTTTACTGGAAATTTTTCACGCATTTTTGAGAAGCAGGACTTATATGCATGATTATAAGCAGCAGGTGTAACTCACTGTCCCCTGGAAAAAGTCCAGAACTGAAATGTTGGATTTGAGTGAGTCTACAAAATGAAAAGAATATATTTACTGACATCAGTAAAGGGTTAATAAAAATGTATTCTGTGGAAATACTTTTGCAGGGTGCAATGGAGGTGGTCACCGACTTGCCTACCTAACATAGTATCATTTCCCCCAAAAATGAATACAGGTGTTTGGATTATTGCTGCAGTTACTAGGCAGTTAAACAGGTTGAGATAGACCAGGTACCGCAGGAAGACAAAGTAGGACTTCACGCCAATCCCAAACCTGCCTGTGAAGAGTGTGGAGGAGGACAGTGAGGCAGCAGGCAAGAGAGGAGTGAAGCACAGAGTCCATACCCAACATAGTCTTATGGTGGTAACTCATACAACACACACACGAAGTACGTGAGTGTCAAATAGACAAGTTCTTAATAGCAAGATTAACAAATCAGGCCTAAAACAGGGCAGAGTCACTAAGACACTGATTCACTCTCACCCTCAATGGAGTGCAGGGAACGTCTCCATGGCTGCAGTGCTGACAGAACCTGGCCAGCCTGCTCCAGGAGCCGCCTTCCCATGATATGCCGGCTCCTCATCCACGACTCCCAGCACCCAACAATGCGTCTCTGCATTTGCCGCCGGTCCCTGATTGACATGGAGACCAACAAATAATCACCAGTGCCATTTTGCTCTAACCTGCTGCGATTTCATCTCTCAGCTGCAGCGACATTTCAAGTGCATAATATAACAGTCAAGAGCGCATATCTTGAGTAATTGTGACTACATATTGCTCATCTAGGTGCCTCTCGTAATGGCTCCAAACAGCCATTACTGCCCTGGTGACTGCTCCTCTGCTTTGTCATGCCCTTTATTAAGTATAACAGTCACAAAAGCTGTATGCCAGAATACCACAAACAACAATGTTGAAGACCACAACTGACTATGCAGAAGATAGAATATTCAAATATATCATAGAAATAGTATGGGTGTAGTACAGATGGACCTATTTCCTGAATGATCTCAACCATATGTGCTGACACTACATCAAAGCAAAAAATCAACAGGATGTAAGATATTAATCCGTGGGTTAGGGTGTGACCTGATTGACTTTCCTAATGTGTACTATAATGCAGAAACAAAATATTCTCCATGTTAGTTCATAGCCAACTAAACAGGAACAGAAGGGTAGAAAAAGACATACAGTTCTGGATTTTACTTCTTTGTTCATTTTGGATTTTTTTTATGGTCCAAAGCTCAAGGCAGACACACAGACACACACACACACAGACACACACACACAGACACACACGCACGCGCACACACACACACACACACACACACACACACAAGTGGCAGGAAACCACAGTAATGAACACGCAACATTGTCTTGCATTACTTTTGATAAATTCTTAATTCATGCCAAAAATTTCTTTCACCAGTGTACATTTTATGATTATTAAATAAAGTCCCAAATAAATCTCTTCGCTGATGACAACTTGATAATATTTGATAATGTTTTTTCCAAGTGAATTTCCAAAGACTTGAGTGGCACCATAACATGTACGCTGCTCTTGGGCCCTCCCCTACAAACCTGGTGTCCCTCTTCTCTTGCATTGTAATAGGCAGATTTCTGAGCGGCAAATTGGGGTTCCAGTCTTTGGCCAGGAACAAAACTTCCTCTTCTTCCGGGCTCTCCGAATGACCACTTGGCTTGCCATGGTGACATTGAGACCGCCTTCTGAGCAGCTGGTTACAAGGCGCCTCCTGGTGATCGTCACAGAAGACCACAGTGACGTCGGAGTCGCTCTCATCTGCTGGAGTAGAAGAAAGCACAGTACTATACACCAACACTAGAAAGCTCCATGTAAAATGCTAGATAAGTCCAATGCAATCTACTGCATATTCAGTATAGGCTTTCAACATAGTCACTCAGATGACACACCATCCTATTTCTACTACAAGTGCTCATCGTTAATAAACTAGTCATTCATTTTAGCTTTTCTAACTCCTACACAATGTTTACTTCCTTAACTATGAGCATGCTGCAGAGCAGCATGGGCCCCTATTCTGCCACAATACGCATCTACAGCCTCTACCGCTGTCCAGAGTGCAGTGAAGGCTAAAAAAAAACATGCCAAAAGAACCCGGAACTGAAAACCACAAGCAGCATTTTGCAGCAACACAAACTATCAAAAAGGGAAAAAAAACATTACAAAGGTTATGCAAATGCTTTGTAGAAAATTTCTCTCTGTCTTAAAATACATGATCAGACAAGACAGAATATTACCTGCTTTCACTATTATGAAGCTAATTAACCAGGAGAAACATTAATATTCATCTGTGTTTTAATTCTTCTTAGTTCATTCACTCTGGTTTTTGGATTGTGAACTCACTCTCAAGGTATCCCCTGTTAGGAACTGTCCCTTCGCATTGGTAAAATGCCAGACTTTAACAACGTATAACTCAAGGAAAAGATGTAAGTAGGCTATGGGAAGAGTGAGAAGGAAGGGTCCTCTCCAGGCTGTTAGAAGCCCAGATTGTATCATCCATACCTGACAAAATCCTCAAGGAGCGTTCCATGTAAGATGTGCATCCACCAAGTTGACAAAAGTTGAGGAGAGCCAAATGGACAGACAGACAAATCTGACGACAAATGTCCCTGTGGTGCTCTTGGGTGGCAGGGGAGGGCAGAGCTTCAGCATATGCTTAGGAATCACATGACAGGATGTTGCTAACAGACAGTATCAAGGTTATCTGCAAGTAGTGTATTTTTCTTCCTCTTACATATAGGATACCTTCTGACCTGCTGCCAAGGACGAGACGATACAAAGAACCCCAGTTTATTACAGAAACAAGCTTGCAGCCCCCATCTCTGTGAACAGGTGAAAACTAATGGGGTGGGTGCCATAGTTTTTTGTGAGCAGAAAAAGGCAAGGTGAGTACAAAGGAGACAGAATATAAAAATACCGTTCCATGACAATGATGGTATTCATTGTGGCTTCTTGTTGCCCTATGCTTCCTTAAAAAGTGCCATGTTAAATGCAGTTTCTATCAGTTTTCGTAATAAATTTCTCCATACCACTGGTGATGTGCTATTTCACAGAGAAAATAAAAAACAGATTTAACTCAAAGCAGGTTATTTTAAGGAATAAGCTGCTATCTTGTGGCTGCTTTGTGAAAAGTATGCTTATAATTTCACGCTAGTTTTTGGGAGGGTTTCCCATCTCTGGAACTGGTCAAAACACAGAAACAAGGTCAGTAAAATCCAGTGTAAAGCCCTTCCTTTGTGATCAGGGATCTTATTCCACAGCACAGGGAGCAGGGTAGGGACAGTTGCTGACTGTGTGACATGTGATGGAGTTTAAAGTGGAGCTGCACATCCATAAGATTTGACCACAGAGATACATGTCATATGTGCCACCAGAATGATAGAAGTGTGACACCATGATACTGTTAACACTGTGATGAGTATTGCTGGCTTGGTTGTTTGTGTTTGGTTTTAAAGCTGTTGATGATAATCTATCAGAAAAGGTGCACATAGAATGTGGTTGTTCTCTTATTTATTACAGTTTCAGAAACATGGTACCGTTAATTCCCAAATTTTTATTCTTGTTAATCATTGCGTGATTATTGTAGGAAATCCGGGTTATTATATGAGCAGCAGAGTTCTGAATTAATTGCATTTTGTAGAGAAGCTTGCGGGGAAAGCCAGACGTAGAGACACGGGATACAAAACATGGCATACAAAGGACAGGGTATCGTCAAAGATAATCCTTAGGTTTTTTAACTGAGGGGACACGGAAACAATAAATCAGTCCAGATTTCCAGTTCTGTGATGCTGTGCAACGGCTATCCAATGCACACTCTAAAAGTTTGCGTTCGAATAGAGATTTGTCGAGATTGTCAGAGTAGAAGTCACTGACGGTAAATTGTAACTTCAGTGACGCAGAATGCCCTTGCGTAGGAGTTTAGGTCTGTTGAGACAATCACTCTGAAACACGAAATGTCTATACAGGCACGCATTCTCTACGTATGGATGGAAACTGGGCGGTAACGATACGTCGATTTCAATTGAATTTGAGAAATATTTCAACGCGCTTCAAATGTCTTACATTATTTCCAAGTTAGTTAAAACATTACTGTACTGTATATTGCGAAAAGCATTTCCCATGATAACGAAGGTTTCCCCGTCTTAAAACTGGCATCATTAATGAACTAGTCATTCATGCTAGGGTTACTTGTCCTTACGTATTTTTAATACCACAAGTATTTCACGGGTTCAACCAAGTGCTGTTCACTGAAACACAATAAATAAAAAAACGAAAAAGGATTCCAAAAATAAAACTTCGTATCAGAGTTATACAGAGCTTTTGGCAATTTTACAATAGCGCTAGGGTAATAACACTTTCCTGTAATAAAAGTTTATAATAAATTATACGCTGCTTATTATACTGATATTCTTAATAAACTCGTGATAAGTCGGCATTGCCCAGAACACGTAAAAACCCACAAATTACTGAAATGTTAGTACTGTACTGTATAACGGTTTTCGAATTTTTTGGCAGAACTATTTAATGAAACTCAAATTCACTGTCCTGCTCTTCGTCAGAAAAACCCACTCTAAAGTACAGTAAGTCTGTCTTATATGCATTACTTATGTGACTGAACTATTTATTAATCTAAAATAATTTTTCACTTCTTTTGACACGTTTGCTGTTGCGTTTGCATTAGCAGCTGTCATTCAACAACAGAACAGCTGCCTCCCTTCTGCTTGTCTGTATGAATTAATGTTTCACCCCTCACGTCACGAAAATACATACATCTCAGTTCTTCTTACTCTAAATATGCGGCCAGGTGCGGCCTTAGCGCCAGCACTAAAAAGCCAGTTCACTTCAGCTACTTTCAAGGTTCCCTTACGCGGGTAACAACTTTTGATCTACTCACTTAGCCTGCATATGTGTCTGTAAATCGAAATAGTACCATTATGTTAACGACACAGTAACATCATTGACTTTGCTACAGTCTCGATTTGTCGTGAAATGTATATATCAATAATTGTGTTCGGCTTATACTGTATATACAGTATATAATTTATAAAGTTTACATTTATATTGTAGCCACCGCCGCGGGTGGCTACGGTGACGTCGCCCCAAGGAGTCGAAGACAACAGACCGGTTAGCTCCCAACACTAAACACTTGAGTCTTTGGCTCAGCGGGCTAAACGCTTGTCTTTGGGGCGGGTGACCTGAATTCAAGACCCCCCCTCGGTCCGTTACAATATTATTGGCGTAGAACATACAGTGTAATATCTGTTTTACGCGCTTTTTAGTTATTGAGTGTGAAATAGGCCCATTGTCAATGTGTTTGATTTCATTGTTCAATTCTTTTACATATTTGAACTTTTAGGCAGGTTAGTACGCTATAGCCAGCAAAAATAGTTTAGTTCAAAGACATTTCATGACCATAACATTCTAAACATATTTAATGCGTTTCTATTGTATTTTATTTAGTTTAAAGATAATTTCGCTAGGTTTCAGAAACATTAATGAGTAGACACAGAGAGCGAGGTGACTGAAGAAGTCGTCAAGATTCATAACCAGAACTACTGTAATCTTTGCTTCAGTGTCGCAGAAACATATATTAATTCCTGATGCGCTCCGAATGTATTACCTCATTATTTGCGCGCGCGCGCGCGTTTACTTATAGAGTTTTTATTGGTTGAGAGCGCGCCTTGGTCTAGTGTTGCGTTAAATGAAGGTCGGCCCTCCGTATCCACGGATTCAACCAACCGCGCATCGAAAACACGTACATGGGTTTCACCTGATCACATGGATTAAATATAAATTCAGTAATTTTTATTATATGGGATCGATGTACATATATGTTTTAATTAATCCAACAGACATTTTTTTCAGTCTACATAATTTGTATGTAGCCTGTTTATTTTAAAGATTTTTCGTCAGTTTCTGTGCCTTTCTGTGGCATGTGAAGTTCCTATAGATATACTTTTAAGAACAATAATAAAACAAATGAATATAATTATAAAATATAAAGATTAACAAATCACACAAAAACCCACAATATAATTAAAAAATATAATTATAAAATATAAAGAGTGGGAGGCAGCATGGTGGTGTGGTGGTTAGCACTGCCGCTGCGCACCTCCAGGCCTACAGCTCAATTCCCGCCTTGGGTCTGTGTGTGTGAAGTTTGCATGTTCACCCTGTGCTTGGTGGGTTTTCTCCGGGTGCTCCGGTTTCCTCCCACAGTCCAAAAACATGCAGGTTAGGTTGATTGG
>JABJVR010008206.1:0-10844 GCA_025773905.1 Chitala chitala | reverse complement strand
AAACTTTTTTATATATGATGCACTAAACTACTTTACCCAGTAGCTTCATGAGTTTGGGCAGGCATCCCAACATTTCCTGCTCAAAGCCTGCCTTAACAGTGTGGGAGAAGAAGTACATACTGAAGTAACCAGCCATTTAACATCCAATGTTACAACCATTTTTGTCAAAAGCTGAAGCACAATATTATCTTGAAATTAAAATACCGAAATGACGAAAGGAGACACCATTCGGAAACAACACATCCAATGCCCCAGCAATCATCTGGCATGAACCAACACTCTTGCAATGTAACAAAAATGTCTATTATAGGAAGTAACCCAGAAAGTGTGGAGCAGGTGGGATGAATCAGCACGAAGACAAATTATGACACCTGACTCCAGAAAAACAATAACCTATTAATAAATATTGTAGAATTAAATTTTGAATATGCTCTGAGACGTCTTTTTAAAAAGCATACACACTCTATAAAATTCATAATGTGCTGCGGAGAGTGTTCATTTACTCTTTTGAAGATAAATTAATAAATGTTGCCATGATTGTATAAGCTGTAACACTTTGACTTTATTCTTGCGATTATTACTTCAATAATTTATATTACTATATTTTTGCACATACTTCATAGCAGTACAACATAGCAATGTTTCTAAAAGTCACAGGCAGGACAGTTTATCAATAAACTGTACTATCCATTACAGGTATAATTTGAATTGACTGTGTTTGTACTTGTTTTAAATTTGAGAGCTGATAGTGCTACAAGTGCTAGGAACATATAGCTGGCAGATTTCTTAAAAATACTTAATTACTTACCCTGTTGGTTAGCAAGTTAGGCATTTCTTGATGATGACATTTTCAGAACAGTTTGGTTAATTATGTACATTGTAGAAATGCATCATAGACTAAAGAAAATGGTACATGTCAAGTGGCTCATACTGTACATATGCTAAAGGTAATTCAAGATAGAGTATTGATATTTTTGACAATGAAAAAAATAATTTAAAAGTCTGCATTATTTTTTTCTTGTTCAGTTTTTTTTAGCTTGTTTTACCTGGGTTTTCTTATGTAGCCCTGTGGAGGAATTCACACTTTCCATGGTTACTTTGGGAATTACAGGTGAAAGAAATTAGTGGTGAAATGTCAAGACTGATGCATTTAGACTGCACTTAAGGAAAGAAAGACTGAATCCCAAACAAATATTTAAAGATGCATAAACCTTCATAGCTGTGAGTAACTTGTTGACTGTGACAGAACTTTCTCTCCAGCCCTCTTTCTGCAGACTGTTGTGATGTTTACAGAGAAATTAGGTACATATACATTTCAATATTTATTATTACTAAAATATATTTAATTAAAACACATAATGTTAAGTATGGACATTGAAAATAATCTGCAACAAAGAACAAAGAACAAAGAAAAAGAGCCGGCTGCTACAATGACTCTGATGGTATCAACATATAGCAAGTGTAAAGGTGTTTCCACAGTATAATGTCTGCCCCTAACCAAGCTCTGCTCACTCAGAGTTTATAAATAAAAGCACATGGTGACACTCCAACCACACAAACCCATCTATAGCAAAAGTCACCCTTCATGGGCACGACTGGTTTAAAAGTATTTGGTCATACTTTATGAATTAGCCAATGTGCCCTCTGTGTTCCAGACTTTCATCAGTTAAGTATTTAGGATGTTTTAAATTATTTCCCTTTTTATGTCAGAGATATGGTAATCACTCGAAAGTGTTCTCCTGTGAAAACTAAGCCCACTGAACAAAATTGTTATATAAACAAAGGCTGCTTTTACACTTTTACTTTAGATGTGTTGTTACTTATATTCGAGAGTCCAAGAACACCAAAGCAGAGACACTTTCATGCCAGGTTGAATATCCAACAAATCCAATAGTCCTGATACTACTCCACAGGTTTTCTGCATTGTGGATTCAGTGCAATGGGAGTTTTTGAACACCATTCATAGAGCAGTAGGAGAAGATCCAGGCTCAGTGTATGTTTCACAAGACAAGACAAATCTACCAACAAGAGTCCAGCATTGACTCAGGAGTCGGTACACCTTGTTATGCTCAGGGCTTCCAGGGATAACTCATACACTGGCACTTTTATCCAAGAATTTGTCATAGCCTGCCTTTCTGTACTCTTTCAAAATTGCCTCATACCTGTCTAGTTGGATTATTAGAATCACTTCCAATTCCACATAGGCCATGGTCTCATAATGCTATTGATTTTATTATGAACCTGCCCTTTCAGATGGCTGTACAACAATATTAGCAGCTATGGACAGACTCTGTAAAATGTGCACTTATTTCTTTACCCCAATTTTTTACTATAATAGAACAAGCTGAATGTATGGAAAGATGTTTTTTGGACTTTTATGAAGACAGTGTTTCCGTCCATTCAGCTCCTAAATATGGAGGGCCTTTTTCCTAATGGTTACATCAGTAGTTTAGTAGATTCCTTAGCAGCTACTCTTCATCCTTTCATGTTTACTAGGCACAATAATTTGTGATATAGCCATTTCACTACTCAAGTTTTTTTCTGTGCATGTTTTTTTTTTTACAGATTTATTATTGTATGCATGTAAATTCTTGAAAGTGTCAAGGTTGCATAATTATAACTAAGAATTAGCAAATTTGAGTAAACTCTAATATTTTAAAGTCTATTGGATTGTGGGTTTTTAGTGTTATGTTTAATGTCTTGTCAGAGCCTAAACATTGGAACACTGGACAATAAAGTTGTATTGTATTCAATTGTATTTTACAAAATGAAATCAATGAAATGATTGAAATGCTTTAATTTTTACAACTGAGAAAATTCTTTTTAAAATATAAACTTTGCCATATATTGCACAAGACACTTAAGGATGCGTTGGCTCCTCTAGTGCCTGTCTTTTTTATGGTTTAACTGCAATGTTTGACACGTGTTTTTGTAAGTACTGATCTTGCATAGTTTCAGTCTTTCATAGCTTTAAAGATGTGCTTGAACTCAGAAAATCTAAAGGGTGGTTACAGCAGCCATCCTTCCAAACATCAGGTACATGAGTAACACAGACAGCACCAGTTGCTCTGTAGGTGTATCTCTGTAGACGGACAACAAACTAACACACCCATCAGTATGTAGTTGATTTAGTTGTTGTTATTCAGTACATTCCAGAACGGACAAAAGTCATGACACTGAAATAGCAGGCACTGGAAAAAGATCTTATTTTACTTTCGCTGTAATGGGAAGGATATTTAGCAATGCTTCTCCACAGCATTTTGAGCTTTTTTTTGTTCACTGAATTGGATGGAGGAGATTTACTACGATGTGTGTCCCTTCAGTTCTGTGTTGCATCTCATCGAATCCTAATCTGCGTACTCCTCTCTGAGGGAAAAATCACTTGCTTCTCTGCTCAACCCTCTTCATTTCCATAATAGTAGTGGTGGAAATGTAAATAGGTCCTATACCATTTTCACCACTCCAGAAATCTCATTCCTGTCACCTTGCGCCCACTTATGCACATGCGCTGTAAAGCTTGTGTTCATTGCAGTGTCTTATCGTCTAGTTACCAGAATGGAAAAAGATAATTGAGAGAGGTTCTGAGGTAAATTATTGACTGTGCAGTTTGTTAGCCTACACCACTAAATTGCCAACTGACACCATGTGATGCAGTTGCCAAATGTTATCTGTCTACAAAATCATTTGCTGATCAATTAAATTTTATTTAGTTCATTTTTTACAAGGCACTTGCAAAGCGAGGTCACAAATAACTCCTGAAGAAATCAATAGTATTCCTGCCTTCCTAGGGAAAAAAAATCAACTGATTGGTGTCAAGTACAAATTGATACAAATCTACTGACTTTTTATTTAGATATTTTCCCTTGTGGCCATTGCTGTGTTTTTCAGGAAGGTTCTTTTTAAAATTATTTTGCTAAATGTGCTACTATGTGTATTGATATAATACCTGTAGATGTAAGATTTGTTTCTCTTCCATCACTGTAGGCACTTGCAGACACCTGTGGAGGATAATACATGGACTCGGCATACCTGGCAGCAACCTGGGAATGTAATTAAAATAAATAGGCATTATTACAAGCTCTCCATGAGGTAATGCAGGGGCTGTGTAATGAAGTGAAGGGACTGAGACAGCAAGAGGGAATTGTGTAGTACTATCAATCTTCACTTGAACCAGTAGTAGGACAGCCTGCTGGGAGAAGTGTTCCTTGACAAGGAGTTTGCTGACAACACTGAGTTTTATACAGATTTATTATTTTTAAATTAATGTGTATTTACCTTGAAAGGCATCCAAAAACCCAGACTGTTTGACCTTACTATACTTATGGCATGACACTTATACCGTTCACTCGAATTGACATTATATACATAGCATTTTGTGTAGTGCATAATCAATTACTGTTTTTTTTATGCTGAAGAGGCTCTACAATGTCACTGAATGTTTTAAAGCTGTCCTGCATCTTCTATGTGGATGCTGTTTGTGCTATATTAAAAACCCGAGCAGTGTCAAGTCTGTATTTTGAAAGATCATTTGATGTTTGAAGCATGATTTGTTGTACTACAAAATTTGTAATAAAGCTGTTATTAAATTGGCAACAAAGTAAATCGTTTTTTGTTTTTTGCTTATTAAAAATTGACAAAATGGATGTAGAAATTGACCATGCAGTTTGTCAAGTTTTGTAGTTTCTTAAACATTTCAGAATGCCACTGTTCAGTTGGAAATATCTGGCTTGCCTGATCTGATCAGCAATAAAACTTATCAAACTGTTACCACAGATTTATCAAACAGATTTAGTTTAATATGGTAGTCCCATTATTTAAAACAAAGCTTTATAAAATATGTTTATCTCAGCTGTTGAAACTTGTATGAATATTTTGACAAAAATACAGCTAAACATTTTGCTTCAACAAAAGCTGGGACACCATAAAGTAAACTCTGGTTTCAGAAACGTGGCCTCTTGAGGACACACTGGGAGGGGGAGGCATCGTTTGCGATGTTTCCTGTGGTCACTGGGTTTTTTGGGTCTCACACCATCAAACACCCTCACCCCGGTGACTGAGCCGAGGTTGACCAGGCCCTGACTTGCTTCCCAGCAGCATTCGCCCACGAATCACCCCTCTTAATCCACAACCACTCAGAGGATCCCTCCACAGTTTCTATTCATGATCTGATGGCTGATCTTTTAAAGTGTCCTTGTTGCCATGCAGTGTATAGACTGCAGACAGAGCAGCCTGAGAAACCTCTACAGCCTTCCTCCACCAGGTACCAGTGAGCCTGCCACCCCTGTTTCTGGCATTCTTCCACTAGTCCCGAGTATTTAGCCTCTAATGCCTCCTCCATGCAGTCTTCCCACTGCACTGTCAATTCTATCATGGCAAGCTATTTTGAGGCCTCTGAAAGAATGATTATATCTGGCCGCAAAGATGTCTAACTGCTATATGAGCCAGAAACTCAAGTTACTTGCAAATGTCAACCAATAGCTGCCAGTCATAGGTGTTGTTAAGCATCTTACTGACACTATAGGCTGAGGGTTGGACTTCTCTCTTGCATTCACAAAGGCAGTGTGCTTTCTGGGGGGGGGGGTGCAGTGTTGCTTGCTCTTACTGATGGCTAAGGTAATGTTCTCTGCTACTGCCTTCAACACCTGGTTGTGGCACCAAAGATAGCAAACCACACCCAGTGATTTTGGGTAGGTCCTAAGAGCTTGTTTCTTATTGGTTGCTTCACTCCTTGTGATATTAAGGCAAACTGAATATAATGTAAGCAGCTAATAGGATTTCTAATGTTTTGCATAAATTTTTGTGAATTGGAATTTTTATGAAGAACGAGTATGAATTTACCATATCCACAGGGTGTATTTGAAAAATAATTGCATTTCTCAAAAAAAAAAAAAAAAACATGCAGTGAGATGATTATAATATTTGAGAACACAGGATTTGGCATTTATGAAATCTCAAGTGGAATGTAAAATGTAAAAGGTTTTTCGATTGGTACAATCACCAAAGTCACACGTCCATTGGTGCTGGACTCCTGTAGATTGGAACTGAACATCTTAAGTGAAATTTAACCAGGTTACAGCAGGCTTCCAAACTTACCATGGTGATACTGAAAAGGAAAAATCAGACAAGCCAGGGTTGTTGCTACGATGTTGCTGTTCTAAACATCTGCTTCCACTCCAGCAATGTTCTTTAAAAGTAATACACAACAAGTGACTGAGAACACATAGGATCACAGCTCTGTGGGTGAGTCTAATACATCAGCTTCTGTCAAAAGGGATCCCACTGAAATCCACTCCTGTTTATTATCCCCTGCCTAATGGGTTTCTTACACCAGTGTCGGCTGCAATACAACTGAATGACCTACAAATTGTGTGCAAAATAATCATATAGATGGGAATGTGCCACTGTATTACACACCTGATGAGACCAGGACAGAATTTTAAATTAATTTCAGCATTTGTGAATGCCATAGCTTTTTTTGATTACTTCTACAATGGGTTATAAAAAAAATCACTTACCAATTTTCATTTTGCAATATAGCCTATAACTTTCCATTGAGAAACAAAAATATATAAATAAATGTTCATAACATGCCATGAAGAAAATCCTCTGCCAATAAAACACCTAACAAAAGAAAGCAATTTAAAGTTACCGAAGCTTGGCCTGAAATGGAATCTTAATTGACTGTCACATTTTGCAGGAAAGGCCTGTTACTGAAACGAAACACCCCTATTTGATTAATGACTTCTGGCTTCAAGATTTCTAGGGCTTACCTGAAAAACATAATTTTTAAAAATCATTGAAATGTGAAAAAAAGGTTAAAGAGAACTAATTATTTGTCTGCATTCTATGAATTTTTACATAATGTGTATTTAGAATATGGTTTTTAATGGGTTTGAATGTATCACATATGTTCAGCCATTTGAAACTCTAATACTGCAACTTAGTGTATAGTGTTGTTATAGGCTGTTCTATGTGCTTTATATAAGTATGTAATTAACCCTGCACATATAGTTTCTCTTAAAGTAAAATTCTATATGTATATACGTATATATAGTGTGTGTTTGTGTGTGTGAAAGGAAGAAGCTAAATTCACAAAAATTATTCAAACAAAACATTTTTCCGTACTTTTATTCAGTATGACCCTGTTTTGGGATGAAGAGGATTACCTACCTGATTCAGTATTCTATTGTTGTTGGAGTAATGTGCACACACACACACACACACACACACACACACACAATGGTATATGGTATATATACAGAACATATATTACCCACTTTTCATTTCGGACATACTAATGCTGTAACTTTTTTTACTTAATTTTGGAAATATTTAACAGCAAAGTTCAATAACAGTTGTTCCAAAGAACTTCTAATGTCTATTGGATTTTATTTAAATCTGACCTTGTAATTACCAGAGGTTAATTGAGCCCTTTTTTATCATACCCTTCTCCTCAGATCTTTTTGACTTTTATTCTCCTAGACTCTGGTTTTATGAATGTAGGAATAATAAAAAAACTGCTTCTTTTTAATGGAAATACTTCCAATTTAAATTCCAGCACTCCAGGTGAAATAACATTTTGGAGCAATTCACACAATTTTCAATCAATTGATTTTCCCCCTGACATCAGGCTGAAGAATAAGCCTGACTGAAAAATAATGTTTCACTCGACCAAAGGGCATTCGGTAAAGGTTCTGCAGGTGCGTCTCATTGTGCCCCTTGAAGAAGCGTGTAGCCGTGGTGAGCTTTTGCATGGCTGCATGGGACACTGCTCACCATGGGTTTCAGCTGGTCCAAACTGCAGAAAGCATCTCTGTGGTGTGCAGCACAGGAGCACAGAGACTGCCCATCGGCACGGACTCGTACTGTACCAGGTTTCATGTGGCTTAGTGTACACGACTTTTGATCAATCCTCAAGGCTTGTCCTCCAATCAATCCATCCATACCACTGTATAGGGTTGGAAGCCTATCCCAGGGAGTTTAGGGCACATGTTGGGGAATATCTTGGACAGGGTGCCAACCCATCTCAGGCAACATTCCCCAAGGTGAATGAAAATGACCTTGAGGCAAAACATCCTACATTTTGTGTTTCCTGTGTGGGTACACATACTTAACATGGCGATAAGCTATTTAAAGAAATAGCAAAAATGTACTCAATGATGAGTGCTTTATTCAACCTTTTTATAGTCATGGGACAAATTCAGTTATGCATGCTGTATTTATTCAGTTTAGTGAATATCATAATGTTTATGAAATGAGTGCTGAGAGTCACTACATACTGTATGTTTACCTACTTGTACATTTCACTTGACATACAGTTGATGTGTCCTCAGTACTGGTTTTTATTTGTTTTCTCAAACCTCGTACCCAATTCAGTATGAAAAGGAGACCGGAACCAGTAATACCTGGATAGGACATTTATCTATAACACAGGGCGCATGCACACACAAATACAAATGCTAGAGGCAATTTAGATTTTTTATTTCACCCGAAGCATGCCTTTTGCCTGTAGGTAATCAGAGAACCTGAAAAGATATATACGGGCATGAAAAAAACATGAAAATGTCACACACCCAGAATCAAATCCAATAACCCCCACCCCCTCCTCCAGTGTGTGAGACACTGGTCACTGAGCCACAACACAGCCTATTGCTGTGTACTGCGTATAAAACAAAGCTGGTGATATTATAGTACCCACTACAGCTGTTTAATCAAAAATAAACATATAAAATTACCTTATCAGATATATCTTGGCTGACTCCATGCTGATTTCATTGCTGTACAGTATTCTGTAGCACATCCATGAATCTCTTAGTGTTGTACACTAGCTGCATCATGTTGCCCATAAAAATGGTATTGGAAGCTGCCTTAAATCTGTACTCTGTATTTTTTTGAAATAGCTTTTTGTCATTTTGTTGGAGTTGGACTCAAATAAAACTGTGCGACTGAGCATCAAAGCAATAAGTGAATTTCAACAAACCATCAGCGATACACCCATACGCCATGGCATTGTAGCTGCTTCTACACAGAACAGAAGCGCAGACAATCTGTCGTACGGGACATAGCATGGGGGATTACTCTTGTCACAGAGGGCCAGATGAGAGGAGGGGGAAGGAGACATTGCACATGATGAAATGCTTAATGCAGGACACCTGTGAAATATTTATTTAAGCGTGTGTACATGGCATTCAGTCTATGTATCTCAGTGTCATTGAGGACTTGCATATTCTTTGAGTACTTAGCTTTGTGGTTAACTTATACCTATCATGCTACGTATAATGCAGTGGCTTAAGAATTGGGCAGTCATTGCTCCTGATCATGATTGATATTTACGAGCCTGTGATTGGATCTCTATATACATTTCACCTGACCTGGCAACACTCTGAACATCCTCATGGTTAAACCTAGAGGATTTGGAGGTTGTTTTACTTTGAGGAATGGTTACAGTGCCTGGAGATCATTACACTTGCTTTTGGGCATGTTCTATTTCATCTGTCTCCTCCTTTTCCTGTTTACTCCTGTGAGTAGAGTCTCTTCCTGTTCCTGTTTACACCTGTAAGTATGGCCCCTCCTCTTCCTGTTTACACCTGTCACCATTTATTCCAAGGAGGCAGTCGATTATAAGAAACAGTCTCTCCTCTTCATGGATGAGTTGCGACCCTATCCAGCTGCTCTGACCTTCCCTCTTCAGCTCCGCCCCTTACCCTTAACCAAACAGCCGAGTTCTGACACTGCATTCACCACTGCGTTCACACATCTTTGCCATGTCTTAGATGTTAACTTCATGCACTTTATCTCTATGTGACATGATCTGACTTTTTACTTTGCTTTGTGCCCAGTACTGCCTTTTGGTTTTGAAACTGTTCGTATTTTACTTTTTAAGAGGTGGTGGGTATTATTCAGGGAAACAGTTTTAGTTCTTTAAAAATGAGAATGAAGATGATGGCCAGCCTTCTCAAAATAGCCATCGTTAATCACAGACAGTAACAGCAAAGTACTTACACTAGTGCAGATTATAAACAGTACATAATTATAATTAATACGGAGAAGTATGGGGTGAGAAGTAGAACATGAACAGAGGATAAACTACCAAGCCCTTGAATTAAAAAAATAACTGTCCTTCTTGCAATTTATATACAATAAATAAAATATACTAATAAATTTAATATATAAAACTTTTTATATACAAATAAATACACAGTAGTACATTAATGTCACTCGTACATTGAATTAGTCCTAAATGCAATTATGCAATGAATAACTGCAGCTGAACTCCTAAATGATAACCATAATTTAAATTTAATAGAATTTTACATTAGTCTGTGCTTAGCTTTAGTTTACATCAAATCTACTAGTAATATGTTAATATAAATACTTTATTAAAATGTCCCTGAAATTAGACACAGTTTGACAATAAATATTAAAATCGTCCTTACTGCTAAGGTCAAAGGCATCCTCTAATTAAAAGCTGTCTAAATTCTCAGTGTGAGTTTTATACATATATTTAGATATAAAAAGTTATAGTCTAAATAATGTTAGCATTACTGGTACCTGATCTTGGCTTTACTTCAAAGAAATGATTAAACTAAGAGTTCCATTGAAGTTTGCAGTAAACAGTTACACAAAGGGTTCTGTGAAACCATGGCCAGAAATAATTCATTTTTTTTAAATTATAGAGTAATGTATGCAACTGTAGTATGACCTCCACTGATGTAAGAAATGATGGATAAACATACAATGAAAATTTTGTTTTGTTTTTGGAATACAAATACACTCACTGGCCACTTTATTAGGTACACCTTGCTAATACCGGGTTGGACCCCCTTTTGCCTTCAGAACTGCCT
>JABJVR010008204.1:0-10844 GCA_025773905.1 Chitala chitala | reverse complement strand
AGCACAAATAGCAATCACTTTTCAATTTAACAAAGCAACCGATTTTTCTCCTGGTTCTGTTTTTTGAAAGTAGAGCAGAGAATCCCCAAACCCTGAAGGGGAAGCCTCTCAGTAATTCTTCTATTTCTCTGTCATTATTTATTTATGTCATTTGTGTGTGTGTGTGTGTGTGTGTGTGTGTGTGTGTGTGTGTGTGTGAAGGAAAAGACTTGGCCAGCTGAGTTTTTACTGGTTTTCTTTCCATTAAGCCACTAATCCTTCAGCTGCTGTTCCTGCTGCAAATGTTAAACAAGGAACCAGTGGACATGAAGCTGGTGTCTCTCAGAAGACTCCAAGGAGATGTTGTTTGTTGAATCTCAGGAGCCCGTCCTCTTGCCTTACTTCACAGGCTCCAGCAGCCAGTTGAAAAGACCTCTGGAGCCATCGACTCCTGTGGGCTTCTTTTGGTACAAGCTGAAATGCACACAAACAAAGGAAAATATGACAGAGCAACAAACAGACATGGAAATACCCTACTGTCAGTCATGAATGAACTTTAACCATGCTTTCTACAATTACAATTTTTATACATTAACATTAAATATCAGACGTTGTTTAAACACTTTTTATTAAAGTTATGCCATTGTTTAAAATGAATGATTTTACCACAGATATAAAGGATTCTAGACAGTTCTCCACATCATGGAATGACATATCCTCGGATCAGAAAGCATAACACTGCTAAATCCTTTGCTAGCTAGTTTTAACAATATGCATTTCATAACAGACACTTTCAGGTGCTTGTATAGAACAACTGACAAATTTTGTCTTAGGAATACTATATTATCATGAATTAAATTTTATTATATAAAAATTTTTTTTGTCACTAAATGTTCACATTTTATCAGTTAGTCACACAGGAGGTGTCATAGTTTAAAACACTTTATTCCAGGTAATACAGCATACATAAGAAGATATGTTTTGTCTAAATATTATAGTATTGTTTCCGTGATGCAGTAATTTTTGACAGATGGATGATGTGCTCTTCTCACTCCTGGGACAATTAAACAGGAGAGCTCCATCATCACCTCTCTGTGTTTCACTTCCACAAGCTCTTCTGGGAGGTTATACACACCTGTTGCCATGGTCTCAGCATTTACTGTGATAAGAACAGAGAGAACGATCTGCAACAAGGCATTTGTCTGTGTAAAAAGATGGTTTTAACCATATTATATCTAACACGAACAAGAATGGTAATTCTGTCAGTTATGAATGTAAAAATTTTATATAGTCTAACTATTCTAGCTCTATGTCCAATGAAAGCAAAGTTGTCCCAAAACGTACTTTATAGAATGAATGCATGAACACCTTTAGATTTCACCATTAATGACAAGCCAGATACTGTATTTTAGTATTATATGTCATAAATTTCTACATCTGCTTCAGAAGAAAAAATTAAGAAAAATCATAAAAAATCAGGCAAGAAATCAGGCACAATGCAAAATCTGGCAAGTTTGTGACAATTGCATCAGAAAGAAATATCACTTGATTGCTTTTCATTTGTGTGGTGTATAAAACATATATCACTTAAATATAATTGCATTCATATGCTGCAGGGATATGTGTCTGAATGGGTGGTATGTACCACAGGAGCACCTCGGAGGACGGTCCTTGTAACGTTTCCCAAGGTACGCAACAAGAGGCGAGGCCTAATGTGCAAAAAGGGAGGTTTTAATATCAACTAAACCAAGGGTCCAGGGTACAAAATAACAAGCACAAGAAATTCCACACAGCTAAGATTCTACAGCAACAATATGAAGAAAAAACATGGTTTAAATAAGGAACAGAACAAGAAACAGGTGACAACACTGATAGCCATGAACAAACAGAACTAATGGAACAAGGCTTGAGAACACTAACGAGAACAATCAGCAGGAAAGATCGAGAGGAAGGGAGACATCTGGTGGACACAAGGATCATAGTGGGCAGGGCGTGATAGTCCTCTCACATATGCTGCAGGGATATGTGTCTGAATGGGTGGTATGTACCACAGGAGCACCTTGGGGGATGGTCCTCTCACATTTTCTCTTCACCTTGTATACCTCAGACTTTTAGTACCACTCTGGGTCCTGTCATCTTCAGAGGTTCTCAGATGAATCTGCAGTTGTGGAGAGGAGACAGAGTACAGAGGCTTGATGGAGCACTTTGTGCAGTGGTGTGGGAACAACCAGCTGCTACTGAAAGTGACCAAAAACAAGGAGGTGGTCATGGATTTCAGGAGAACCAGGACCAGCCCACATACCATTTCCATTCTCAGAGAGGAAGTGGAGAGAGTGGAGTGCTCTAGGTATGTTGGAGTTCACCTTGACAACAGACTGGACTGGAAATGCAACACAGAGGCTGTCTACAGGAAAGGACGAGCAGACTCCACTTCCTGATGAAGCTCAGGTCTGTGCAGCAAGATGTTGCAGAACTTCTATCAGTCTGTCATGGCCGGTTCAATCTTCTTGCTGCTGTCTGCTGGTGCAGCAGCCTCAGAGCCACAGACATCAGCAAACTGATGAGGAAGGCTGGCTCTGTGCTGGGGACTTCTCTGGAGCCTCTGGAGATGATTGTGGAGAGGAGGATGCTGCACAAACTGTTACACATAATGGAGAACACCTCACATCCCCTCCATGACCTGCTGGTCTAACAGCAGAGCACTATTAGTCAAAGACTACTTCAGCTCCACTGTGACAAAGGACATTACAGGAAGTCTTTTCTGCCAGCAATCTCACAATACAATGACTGTGTCTCTAAGTCAGGAGAGAGAGACCTCCTACTGTATCAGAATATATACATACAAAACCATATTTCATTGCACACATCCATGCAATAGACTTTTTTTTATTTGTGTGTCAGTCTTTATATCTACCTATCCATTTTAGCAGACGCTTTTATCCAAGAGACTTACAACATCTCACATCTGTTACAATGAACTAGTGGTGAGTGTCTTACTCAAGGATGCACCTGGGCTGGGATTTGAACTGGGAGACTTCTGCATCCCAGCTTGATGTTCCAATGAGCCACCAGGACAGCTGTCTATGTTTGTTGTCTGTCTATTCAACTGACAGTTTGCTAGAAATTATTGTTTTGCAATAAAAAAGTAAAAAAAACAGGTTTTGTTGAAAGTGATTATGATTTTATGATCACGTTATAGAACACTATTATACTAACTTAATTTTCAATAAAAATAAAAGTTATGGACAAATTATACAAAACTGATGTATGATGAGTTACTCTTGAATTATAAACAAATTTATTGAGTAGTAAAAACAAAACATTACAGTTTTTAATGCTGCTCATAATGATTTCCCACTGACAGACAGGATCCACTTTGCAGTTTAAAGTTTTATTAAACTGTTGTATTAGGATGTGAAACAGTAGGCTAATTCAAAGTCCAGTAAAACAGGCAAAGGTCCGAAGCACCGTGAAAATCCGTCTGAAATGAAGGGTGGGGCTGGGAAGAACAGAAAGGAAGAACTGGTTTAAAGGGTAATGGGATACACAGGATGGTGACACAAGGACAAGGGCTGGATAGCGTTAATGAGTAGGTGTGACACTGCTGGATGTTTGTAGACTAGGCCAGAACAGAAATATGCTGAGTCCCTCCAAAAGATCACCAGCTTGCTGTGTGTTGAAGTCCCCATGTTTTCCCTCTCGTTCCTCAGCACCTCATCTGAAGTAAATAAATCTAACATGCTTGAGTGTTTTTCAATTAATGTGCAGACTGAAAGAAAATGAAGGCTGACATAATCAAATCCTTCTAAAGCTTTTTCTTATTACTCAAGCTGCGTCACAGAAATCAAAACAAACAGTCTATTCCAAGCCACATTCTCTCCATCTCCACAAAGAGCCTATTTATTTATCCAGGTTTTCATACAGTGTAGATATAGTGTTATATAGTGAGTATACCAAGAAGCAAAGGTGTGATTTTGACTTACAAAACATTTTAAAGAACAGACAAACTTTTAAAGCTCTACTAGCTTTTCCACAGTGGCGTGGTGGTTAGCACTGTTGCCACGTACCTCCAGGCCTGAGGTTCAATTTCCGCCTTGGGTCTGTGTGCGTAGAGTTTGCATGTTCTCCCTGTGCTTGGTGGGTTTTCCGGGTGCTCCGGTTTCCTCCCAAGGACATGCTGGTTAGGTTGATTGGTGTGTCCAAATTGCCCATTGTGTGTGTGTGTGCCCTGTGGTGGGTTGGCACCCCACCCTGGGTGTCTCCTGCCCTGCACCCTATGGGCTCCAGGTTTCCCTGTGACCCTCACCAGGAATAAGCGGTTAAGATAATGGATGGATGGATAGCTTTTCCACTCCTTTCCAACATAATGAAATTACGTTTTTTATTGTATAGTACCTTCTCTTCCTTAAAAGCTCTGATATGGAATGCAGTGTTGCTCGTATCCTTGTGTAAATCCCATTCTTTCACCATGTCTTTGCTCCCTTTGCTGTGTCTGGCAAGATTGAAAATACCATAATAAGCGTAAAAACAGAGGTCATCACTCAGAGATGCCATTGTTGACAAAGCCATTGTTTTAGGCCAGCTGTTCACTGGCGCTAATGGGAAGGAAATACACACAAGTACTGCAATCATTTTATAGGAAGGATGTAGAAATACAACTTTTTAAATAACAATTAATTAATTCATTTATACATTCATTTATTCCTCACACCCAGTGTAGAGTTGGGTAATCTAAGGAAACAAGAGGCAACATACACCCTGAAAAAGACACGCAGTACTGAGACAATTTACTGTACAAAAATAATATCATCTTAGTCATAGCTGTGTTATGTAGGAAGAAACCAGGGGGCTAATGGGAATGCATATAAACACATGTACTATTGAGACAGGCTTTGAATTGTAGTCTATATGATTCAACTATTTTAGTATAACAGACATGGCCTCATAGTGACAGACGTCAAGCATGGGGATTTTAGTCTGAACTATAATTTTTGTGTCCAAATGATTGTAAGAACTGTTGATAACCAGCCAGCCATGGAATGAGTGTGTGTGAAGATGCACAGTTTAAACCTTGTGTGTTCTGCCCCTCGCCTGACTCCTCTTTTGGACTCCTCTTAGATGTGACTATATTCATTAATTCCAATTTCATCTAATTTCAGTGTTATGTTGGCTGTTTTAACTCAGTTTTGTCAGGTATTGTGTATGTGTTTTAGTGTTGGAGCTGACTTACATACTTTCAGTATCCATATGATGGTGACTCCCTGATGTCTGTTATTCATTCCCATGAGGAATAACACATAATACTTGAAATATTTTGCTGAAAGTCAATTTTATACACTCACATTGCAAACCCTTAATAATGAGGGGAACAACTGAACAATCCAGTCTGAAAACCTTTAAAATGGTTCATGTTTATTTGTCTTAACAGCCATGATAACGGTTATTTTTTTTTAACAGTTAGCTTTTCTTTAGAGTTAACTCTATTCTGACACTTGTAAACTGTTTTTGTATGATATTCAGTTTTGAATCATGGGGTAGAGCCAGGTATATGATGTCTGATTATAATTTATTGTACAAATAACAATTATGATGAAAGACATGTATTGACACGGGGTTCTCAGAACAGAGCTGCAAAACTCCCAAGTACAGAAAAACACTTGTGAAGTAGCCTCATGTGCCTATCTTCGACTCTGTGTAACACCCCACAGTGGTGCTGTCCCTGAAATTAAACCCACTTTAATCTCTGTGTTGATCTGCTCACTGAACATAACTTCAGGGAGGATTTCAACTTTTGCCAGAGCAGTGGGGAAATGTTTCCAAGACTTTTAATAATGACACCTCATGACAAGCTATGCATCAAGTGAAGGCATGTTGCCTTCTGCAGGGCTTTGAGTGTCGGCTTGCCAGATTTCCACACCCAGCTTTAGCATCCAGAGCAGGAGAGCCTTTCTACTTTGTGTGGGATTTCCCTTCTCGCACAGTGCTGACCCAGCCCCACTGTCTGCTTCAGATGCACTCTTTAATGTGTCAGGGCATCACGCAGTAGCTGTAGGCGTATGTTTTAAGCAGGGTAATTCTTAGCTTTTATGTCTTTTCATTAGTGGTATGTCTTAAATAAATATGTTCTTTGCAGCAAAACTGCTGTAAAACAGTGCAAGCAATATGATATTCCAATGAAATTCTAATGAAAGCTCCTAAGAAAATCCAGAAACACAGACCAGAATTTTCATATTCTTCATGTAATAGACATATTCACAAAAAAGGTACTTTTAGTAACATGGAAAATATTGCTTATGAAGAGGGTAAATCTCATTTTTTTTATTGCAAAGGAAACATTTAATTTCAACAAATTATTCAGATGGTTACAGTCTGCAGCATCACTGGTGATTTGGAGCCTGTCCCAGGCACCCAGGGAAACAGTACTACCTTAAACACAGAACCACGTAAGTCTCTAACTTATTATCCAAACAAGATAGTCATGGTGGTTTATAACTTGTTGTTAGTGACACCATCACTAGCATGATACTATTGCAATTTTAATATTGCATTCAGTCATGCATGGTTCCTCCTAAAGTCTCAGCCAGGTGGGAAGGCACTGCAACAGAGTGATGGTAGGAACAGTTTGTCCCACACGAGGGCAGTAAATCTCTATAGTAATTAGTTCAATCTTTTATTCAGTACAAAATCCTAAGGTATCACCTCACTTGTCAAGTTTACGAATTAATTATCTGTCTTAAATAAGGTTGCATAGAATAAGAGGTGTATTTTCATGTAACATAATATCTCGTGGAAAGTAATATTTTGAATGTGAATGAAACATTTAAATGTCAAATGTTTATTTTGTACAGTTTTAGTTAGGTGAAAAATGGAGCACAATGGCACTAACTACATTTCTCAATTCACAATGGCCTCCATAATATGACAGCTTACAACTGAAAACAGGTAAGGCAGCTTTTCCCGTAGTGCACTTTTAAACTGCACTCACTATAAAACCTCACTGTTAACTGTCTTCTACATTCATCTGTGAAGTTTGTATATAGACTGTAGATGTGACAGTACAGGAAGTATTCTGTGTTCTCATGCAGTGGAGAGACAGCCTCCAAGGGGGGGAGGCAACGTCCTTTTACTCCAGAGCAAGAGACTGCCATAGTGGACACAGTGTTGGCTAACAACGCAATAGGTTGAAAGGAAACAAGGGAGAGAATTACCACTGATCAGCTCTTTGCAAACATTTATAGTGTGTGTATTGCAACAACAGACAGAGTTTTAAAGCAGAGTAAATCCTGAGGCAAATTTGAGGCAAATTTACAGAGTGTCTTTTCAAAGGAATGGTGACCAAGTCAAAGAGTAGAGACACCAGTATGTGCTGGTAAGTATAACATGATGTTACAGCAGACTTCTACTTACAGTACACAGTACACACACTGTAATGGGCTGCAGTGACTGTACACTGATATCATATCTTCTTGTTTTTCTTGATGCTCTTCATAACATTCTCATTCAGGCCCATGAAGGAGATCCATATGTTCTGTACCAGCTGATTCAGTACACTGTAGTCAGGTTCCATCATACAGCAGCTCTTCAAGCTTGATTCCAAACACATCCATATTTTTGGTTTTATATCTTCCATTATATTAAATTCTGAACCCAATAGAAGAATCTTTTTTCCTCTTGGTGTTGGAAGGTATATGACTGCAATCCTTACCAGCATGTAACTCTACTGCAAGCAATGGGGAGATGCTTGTGGTGACATTACAGTAGAGGACTGCCAGGCCTGGATAAGACATTCAAAACAGTTTTTCCAATGCTTTTTGGGTAGAGAAATCATTTCCAGTGATCATGAAAATTTGTGACTGAACAGAGACCAAAAGTGCCATTCAGACTATTGTCTCTTCCTTGCTTGGTACTGTACAGTCATTCATGCTCAGTGTGTTTTTTGTGCTATGTGTTTTGTGCTTTTCTTGACTATTGGATTCTTGTTGTAAATATTACTGTACGTCACCTGTCTTGGGTCACCTGGCATTCATAAACTGTTCCCAGCTTTTCCTTTCACATTTCCCTCTTTCTTTTTAGCTCTATTTATGCTTTATGAATTTCCTAAAAGACCCCCTGTAAAATACCTTTCACCAAAGACCTTGAAATTGGTAGTTCAATTCAATTCATTTTTATATATTGCCTTTTACAACAATGTGCCTCAAAGCTCATAGTTCTCTTGTATTGAACTCCTATGAGGTTAATCTGAGCAGCGGACCAAAATCATTATGCACCTTTTTTTTGTTGTTTCAATGCTTTGATTGCAACAAAACACAGTGCTTCCTGTCGGATGGTAGTCTGTCACCGTTCTGGACATCATTCTTCCACAAGAAGTGCTGATGCCAGGGAGAGTCTTGCAGCCAACACTGCAGTTTTTGCCAATGATGTGAGTTTTTGAAAATCACAATAAGTGCAGCTGATTCAGTAGGTAACCTCATTTTCTAAGGTATGTCAGATGATTAAACTGCTCTGTGGACAACTTATTTCATCTAGCAGATATTTGGGATCCTTCCAGTATATAGACATATACAGACGGTTCTCTAAATAAGCAATTCCAACAGATGTAAATCTGTACACATAGAGGAAATTTTCAACATTAAATTTTGAGTAAAATTAGAAAAAAGCAAGTCCACAAAAAATTGGAAATATGCATGAAGCTCAAGTCATTACATACGTGGGAATGGTGAGTGGGAATGGTGAGTACCTGCCTATATTTATCAGCTATTTAATCTCACATGATTGCGCATGAACTTGGTTTTGCCATTTCATTTTGGGGAAATTCTGGCATATGCAAAAACCAAGATTTTCTTTTCCTGTTATATCAAACAAATGTCACAAAAACATTGCTTGTAGTAAGTATAGAAAATTAAACAAAAAAAATCATATTTTAAAGATATTATGTCAAGAAGATTGAATTTAGGAAAGCAGCATGTTTATGTCAAAAGACCTAATAATATAACAAATAAATATGTTTTATAATTTTATTGGACATGCAGTATGTTCTTTGTTTCATTCAAATGAAACAGATCACAGTGTGACCAGCATAAAGACAGTAAGACTTTTTTGACACATGTTCTTACTAGACCGGCATGTTCTAACTTAATTACAACATTGTTACAGCAATACAAAATACTGTGGATGGAATGTACAATAATCTATCATAATTTAACTTGATTTTCTTGTTTGAATTGGGTCTGTCATATTCGTCCGAAATAAAAAAAAAAAAAATCGTCTAAGGTTTCTTCTATGCATGCATGGCTTCCAGGCTTCTTTTTGTAAAGACACTTTGTGAATTTATCAGATCATTGATTTATAACCTGCAGTCTTGTCCAACACAACCCCCACTTATTATGTGCAACCCAGTCAATAACTTTCTCTGTGAAATCTGCCATCCATTTATTCATCCTTCCATCCAGTGCTAATTCTGTACAGAGTTGCAGGTGGTTTGGACCCTATCCCCCACATAGCCTAGGCTACAAGGGTGAATACACCCTGGACAGGTTGCCACCCAATTGTGAGAGGTGCTGGTAATGCCCTAATGAGAGGTGTCAGTACTGCTCGTATGAGAGGTGCCAGTACTGTCTGTATGAGAGGTGCTGGTACTGCCCTTATGAGAAGTGCTGGTACTGCCTGTATGAGAGGTGCTGGTACTGTCCTTATGAGAAGTGCTGGTACTGCCTGTATGAGAGGTGCTGGTACTGCCCATATGAGAGGTGCCAGTACTGCCTGTATGAGAGGTGCTGGTACTGCCCTTATGAGAAGTGCTGGTACTGCTCGTATGAGAGGTGCTGGTACTGTCCTTATGAGACGTGCTGATACTGCCTGTATGAGAGGTACCAGTACTGCCTGTATGAGAGGTGCCGGTACTGTCCTTATGAGAGGTGCTGATACTGCCCTTATGAGAGGTGCTGATACTGCCCGTATGAGAGGTACCAGTACTGCCTGTATGAGAGGTGCTGGTACTGCCCTTATGCGAAGTGCTGGTACTGCCCGTATGAGAGGTGCTGGTACTGCCTGTATGAGAGGTGCTGGTACTGCCCTTATGAGAGGTGCTGGTACTGCCCTTATGAGAGGTGCTGGTACTGCCTGTATGAGAGGTGCTGGTACTGCCTGTATGAGAGGTGCTGGTACTGCCCTTTTGACAACTTCAGTCTTTGCGGTCCTCTTAGTGATTTTATTTCCTCCTAGTTCTCTGGCACTTGGATTTGAATCCATGGGTCTGTGATAGAGAGTCTCCAAATCTGAGTTGTTTCCATGACGTTGTTGAACTGTATTTGGGTCTTTCTTGCAGTAAGCACAGGCTGTTCCCTAAATGTTGTAATCATTATTTGCAAATAACTGGCAATTACAACAGCCATAACTTCATTTAATTTTGCAATGAGAAATTAAATTAATTTAAATTTCTAATTAGTAATTACTTGGATCCCAGTCGTGGCAGACTAATAATTATCAATCTTGGTATATAAAATGTGCATTCAATGATCAGGAAGGTAAAGCACATATAGAGAAGTCTGTACTCACCTAGCTCAAGATAGATGTATGCAGCACTACAGGAACACCTGGTGCAAGTTTGATAACACTGTTGCAAAATCAATTTTGTCTGCATTACTATTCAAAGGCATTCTGCCTGTTGTGCTTGATACTGGTGTAGTTTGAATTAAATAACTCGAGTGAAAAGAGACAGTGCAATTTAAATGACTATTAGCTTTAATTATACAGTACAGGCAGGATGGAGTGAGTGGAGAAGAGTGTCATGAGTGATCTGCGATAGAAGGATAGCTGCAAGAGTGAAAGGGAAGATTTACAAGATGGTAGTGAGACCAGCTATGTTG
>JABJVR010008203.1:0-10845 GCA_025773905.1 Chitala chitala | reverse complement strand
AAATTTGTTTGATGATCTGAAACATTAAAGTGTGACAAACATGCAAAAAAAATAAGAAATCAGGAAGGGGGCCAACATTTTTTCACACCACTGTACATCTTTGCCGATTCTAGTTAAATTATAACATCGGTTTGCAGCACTTCACCGTGCCTGGCGGTTTTTCCATGCGACGTAAGAAGAAACGAAGCGACGTTGGCACGGCTCCAAGCATCAACATATTGAAAGGTTTTTCGGTGTTCCCTCTCTGTGTACCGTTGGTGACAAGAAAAACCGACGCAGATCATCTTTGTGACTGTTAATGATGTGTAAATATGACTGCATACACTACTCTCTGACACGCATCCCAGTTGCTTTGTGTATGTGGCAGTGCAAAGAACACGTCTGAGTCGGATTGTCCTTAAAGTTGTAGTCGGCGTGTAACGAGCTCGCAGGTGTAGCTGCGCGCCAACAGAATTAGTCAGACATTGTGTGTGATGGTTGTGATTATGAGTATGGGTTTGCACTGGGGAAATCCCAGCCAATCGTGTTGTCAGGGATCAGTAGTGATTAAAACAACAGGAGGTCTACAGACTACGCTGAGTTCCGCCTAACTCCTTGAAGCCGTAATGTCTGACTTTTAGCGATGAGTGCCATTCCTGTTTTTTGTTTCTTTTACGCTGTATGCTGATTAGAGAATTTCTCCTGTTCTCATCTTCTGTTAATCTCAGAATGTTTTAGGAAGGGGCAGTTCTAGCATTTGGTCCTTTGGGGCTTCAGCCCCCCCATTGAGAATCTGGGAAGTGCAGGACGTGACAAGAAATACTTAAAACCATTCTGAAATTATATGCACTTTTACAGGTGCCAGACATGAGTAGATGTGTAAATTAACACAATTTATGGCTAGTTTAAGTCTCTATTTGTACCATAAGTACTTAGTGTAATTGTAGGAAATAATATTCACATGCACAAATGGAATCAAGTAGCAGACAGATTTGGGTAACAATTACATTTTTAGAGGGGTTAGTATTGTCAATGTGGGCATTAATGCCATCCTTAAAAGGGTCTAATTCAGGAGTGGGCTATCACGGTCCTGGAGGGCTGCAGTGGGTGTGGGTTTTAGTTTCAGCCAATTCATTCAGTTTAATGGATATTTAATTTAATTAGATATCAATTACATCATTAGGTATCTTCATTCGTCTTGATCATCTGCATCTGTCTGTGCTTAGTTGTCTTAATTCATGGAGAAAATAAATTACACAGAAGGTAAAAGGTGCCAATGACCAATAATGCTTCATCAGGAGCAGCGACTGAAGTAATTATTCAGAAGAAATTGATTAAAATATATCGTAACTGTTAAACATTAAATAGCAATATCAGTAAGTCTGTGTTATGCTTTTAAAATTCTTAACAAAAATGAATAAAGTTTGGTCAGATTTTCTGGATTGACTCAGTAATGACATGAAAAATGTCAATAATGTTTAATTGACATTAAGGTTCAATTAAAAGCAGAAATTGGCTGAAGCAAAAACCTGCACCCACTGCGACCCCCCAGGACTGTGATTGCCCACCCCTGGTCTAATTTCACCTCCGGTGTACAAGTTTTAGCATTGTTTTGGCAAAAGCTAATGTGAGGGTTTGACACTGCATTACCAATCTGTGTTGGTTGCGTTTCTTACCTCTTTTCTTTATTTTATTCTGTTTGCAGGCAGCTGCCATATTCAACTCTGCCTTTGGAAGTTTTTTGGTAAGTCTGTTCATTCTTTGTATGTCGAGTTAGTAAAGGGTCACAAAAGGAAGATCATCTTTTAGGGAACAGTTTCTTCCACCAAACACATTCAAGCAACATTTGTACTGGTGCATAGGTTTTCATAAATTGTCTTGTATCTTAAAAATAATCCCTAAAACATGCACCAGTGTGTTTTAACACATCTGACATATTTTAAGTCCAGTTATTATTTTTTATTTAAATAATCATATTGCTATTAGACACAAGGTCCCCCATCTGATTATGATAAAAATTGATGTTAAAAAAAGACCCAGTCAGAATATTGATTTTATAAGGTCCATCAGGCAGCTGTTACGTGTATTAAGGGTCCCGAGGTTTTAACAGAATGCTGGAGGTGATAGATGGTGTGGATGCAGCAGATGTATAACCACCGCGCCTCTGTGGCGCGTGCAGTAATTAAAGGGCGTTCGAGGTCGGAATTTGAGGAGAAGGGGGGAGAAGAAGTGTCAGCTTGGTGGGAGGTCGGCTGTGCAGGGCTCCTGTAGCATGGACCAAACCCAAGTAAATCCAGTGATATACTCTACGGGTATCAAGCACAAAATGAGTTTGTAGAAAGTAAAACGGATGAATGGAAATGACTCCAGAAGGCCCCTACAGGTTTCCTGGCACTTTCCTAAAATGCTCGTGAGTGCAGGGTTCTGAATCGGAGGCTGTCGAACAAAAACTAATGAAAGTCGCAGACATGATGGACATTTTGGTTTATGTTGATGTGCCTCATTGTCAGCATAAGATCACAATAAAACGTACGGAGATGGTGTAGCATTGAAGAATCCGAGATGGAGGTAAGTCAGTTCAATATGGTAGTAGTTCTCAGTTGAGGACCAGGGTTTGGTTAGCTCTCCAAGCTGGGCATTTGGGTCTTCACTTAAGCAGGCTAATCCTCTTGGCAGGTAAAGTTGCAGGTTCGAGTGTCAACAGAACCGGGTCTGTTTTATTGGTGCCGTGACCCAGATAAATACAGGCTACTGTCTAGTAGCAAGGTGAGGTTGCTTCAGGTACTTTGAGGGGGTGTATGTAAGCAAGGTCAGCTATAGTGCTGACCCCCACTTGTCAGGGCAAGGGTTTGATTAGCTCCCCAACTTTACCTCTGTAGGCTGCATGGGTTCGAGACCAGTAAGGGTGTGACTTTAGAAACCTGACTCATTTACAAAAGTACACAAAATGTTTTAGCTTTCAAGCATATTCTGTGTTTAGTTTGTACTCTTACTGCATATGCTGTCTGGCCCTGTGACTCATTTAGGTATAAATTACTTATTTATGATTTATTTATTAGATCTCTCATTAAGGGAAAGAAAAAAAAAAAAAAAAACAGTTAAGTAAGATCAGAAAATCATGTTGGGCCTGTTAATCTCCCATGCCTAATTAATAAGCAAAAATTTAAGGTCTGATTGTTCAAGAAATTGTTGCACGTTCAAGTAGCTTAGTGTGAATAACTAATGAAAGATGAATAAAATTAACATATTTCAGACACAGGGAGTATCTGATCATTGTGCCACAGAGAATTGCTGTACGTTAGGAAGTTAATTTCACTGTCTCCTCCCCTCATTTAAACCCTCTGCTCCGCAGTAATTGAAAAACAGAATAAAATATTTTTTTACCACGTGATGGGCTGTAATAACATGTGATGGCATTATGGTATTACACAAGAGGAGGCGATTAAAGAATGACTCATGAGTGACTTTTACAGAAAAATAAATGTGTGTGATTCAGTGGGAAGAGTAAACAGGTCTCATGCAGCACGTGTAATGCCATTTATTAGCTGCTCCTGCTTTGTCTTCAGGTTGTGGAACCCTCTTGTTTTGATATTATTATTATTATTATTATTATTATTATTATTATTAATAAATATTATTTTCTTTGCTTTAGCATTGCTCCCGTCCATTTTCCCTTAGTCGGCGTTTGATCTTTCTATAACTTTATGTATATATACTTAATCATAAAATCACCTCTTCCAAACTGTAACTCCGTTGCAGAGAGCAGCGTGCGCGCGAGCAGCACGTGTGGATTCCTGGTGCCGTAAGCACGCGCTTATCGCCATCAGCCGGGCCATTCATCGCGTGTGCGGTGTTTACTTCACAATAATGGTGCGGGTGAATGGATTTCACTTTCATGTACATCCCAGAGCCTCGCTGCTTGGGGATTCAAAGGTAATCTCTTAATAATGGCTTGAGGACAGTTCACTTCCTGGGAAAGATGGTTATGCGCGCGATCCAACAGATGTATTTAGCAGAGTCGAAGAAGCACCTTTGAAATGTGCATTTTTTTTTTTTTTTTGTGCGTTTGTTACCTAATGAAGTAAAATGCTTCCGAAAGGCTTGCTGATAGGCCCCTGTGTGTGTTTCAGCCTCCTACCCGTGACATGCTTTTACCTACAACTGCCTGTAGTGGGGACTGATTTTAATTTTAATCAGCCACCAGCTGTTCTGACCACAAGGCGTATGCACTTTAAAATCGTAACCTTGGAGCACTGTACACGAATAAACAGCGGTGAAAAGAGAGCAGAGGCGATCTGCTGATTTTTCATGCCCTGCTGTTTTTCTTGGGTCACACTGTAGAACCTACTTTAATTAGAAACCGTGTTGTTGAAGTACGGCTTGCTTTTCCTTTGAGGGCTGTGGAATCCATGATCGGTGCGCTGAAAAACGGCAGCATCGACTGGTGCTTTTGGGCACCGTGTTGGTGTTGTATTTAAGAGGCTTATTTGCAGTTGTAAACAGTGAATGCGGTCACTATTCAGTTTTGTTGTGTTACTCTGATTTTTTTTTTAAACCTGATCTGCATTCCTTAAGTCTTGTCCATTGCATTTTAGTACAATTTTGGCTTTCCAGGACTTACGTTAGTATTTTGCATATACTGAGAGTAGGACTCCCTCTTGTTCTTTTGATATAGTTTCTTTCCGGCATTTTGGAGGCTCTTTTTGGAGCCTCAACAATCCTCTTGCTGTCTCATGTGTGGCTCTTGCACTGATTGTGTTTCCGTCCATCCTTAATCCAACGCTACGCACAAATACGTCAAGGCGCAATTCCGTAAACCGCAGCCGGTTCTGTAAAGTGCATAAACGTGACTCATTCCTCTGTTGCCCCTAATCGTTTTGTTTCATGTCAAGGTGTGCTTTTAAAACCCCTTCACTGTTGTTTTTCTTAGACTTGGCATCTTGCTACATTTTCCTCTGCCTTCAGGATAGTGTGTGGAGTATCTCATTTTTTTAGACTACAGTGGTTGACCAAAGGTGACAGATGGACTTAAAGAAACCCATTTATTATCTCAGTTTGAATACTCCCAAACTGTCACCTTATAGTGACCTGAAAAAGAAAAGAAAAAAACATCATTAAGACATCCTCCTCTTCTCCTTACATGAGGTCGGTTAGAACCACAGTCTGGACAAAAAAAGCTTTTTACGATGTCTGCTGGCAACTTCGCTTTTTCCTGACATGCTGCATAACAGGAAGTAAAGTAGTTCTTTTAATGCATAGACCTGCAGCTGAGTTTTAAACAATATATTAGTTTTTAAATGCTTAATGTATAATGTGTATCAGTACACAGTGTATTGTTCCTTTTAAAGCCATTTTCACTACACGCAAAAGCTCAAACGCACAAAGTAAAACGGCAAAACGTACACGCTGATTTGTTTTTTTCGTTTAATCCCAGTTTTACTAAGGATGTCTTGAGCATCCGTGTCTTACGGCAGCGTTTTTCGATATTGAAAGAACCCAAAAAAGGTTAATGGCTGGTAGAAAACAGGCAGACAAAAACGCAAACTTTCATTCAAACATGTGTCCTGGATTTTTGGTGGATAATGATCTCTTGGAATGCTGTTTTTTTTTTTTTTTTTTTTTTCTTCTCTTCTCTTTTCTTCCCCCCTTCCCAGTAACAGTGTAAAGATGAAAGATTGTTCCAGCGTAGCGTTCTACGGCACATCTGACTGAAGCAGGTGTTAGAAATGCAGATGAGTGCTGGAGACTAAAGACGTTACAAATTTGAAGTGAAAATGCTACGGGCACGACGTCTCAGTTTTTAACACGGAAAGCCCCGGACTATTAATTATTCATGGTATTGTGTGTGTGTGTGTGTGTGTGTGTGTGTGTGTGTGTGGTGATGTTGTTGTTGTTTCTCTGAGAGGAGAGAAAGGTGCCCAGTGTTATTAAATGGCACATCTTTTTTTTTTTTTTTTTTCCTCGTACGGGTTCAGAGGCCAGGGTGCCAATTCCACGTTAACGATACAACCAGGAGATTTGGTGGCACGAGTGCATCCTCAGCTATTTCGGGGGGGGGCCTTGTACACTAGGGGTGTTTTTCAAAGAGACGCAGAGTTGAAGCCATTGGGAGAGTCCTTTGACTTTAATCTTGCACTCCTTTGAAAATTAGGACTGAGGACTGTGGCACTTCATTAAAATCCGCTTTTTCTTTTTCTTGTGTAGCTCATCCAGGATCTGGGCGCTCGCAGAGCTCGCTCAGAGCACACGCGGCCGGGCCACTCCACCAAATCCCCCGCACACGGACTGCACCGTATGTTAAGGGGCGTTAACATGTGGATTTTGGGATCGCGTGCGCAGAGCAACGCGTGCACACATGCAGGCTCGCAGAAAATGCACCCGCTTTATGAATTCTAGAATTACTTGTCATTTTGGACATTTATTTATTTTTGGGGGGGGGGGGTGAATGGACGTCATGCTGCACAACGCAACTAGACAAGCACAATTTGTAAATGAGCCAGAATGGAAATAATACAATCAAAAGTTAAATTTTGGGCATTCTAATGACTGGACCCTGTTTATTATGTTTGGCAACGGACGCGTTTCATTTTTACATCTTTCAACATTCCGTTTTTGGTTAGAAACGTCCATGTGGCCAATTGTGATTTGATTTGAAAATGGGGGTGAAGGCACCCATGCCATTATGGCATCAGTCTAGGTCTGACTGGATGGGCAACGCGGAGCCATGCCAACGTCCTTTTGACAGCAGCGCAAGCCTTGTTGCGGTGTTTTATGTATTTTCGCAGTGTCTGTTTTTGACAATGGTCACAATCAATTACATTAACAAAAAAGGAACTGTTGGCTGAAAGTAGAGGGTAAATGCAGGTGTATTTTGTTTTAATTACTCAAGAAGTTATAAGACTACTGTGCCAAAGGGTGTATCAGTTTCATACCTCAGTAAACATCTTGTGCATTTCTTCCTTTAAAATGTCCCCTGTATATGAGAGCACCAAAGGGAAATAATTACTTGCTGCCTCGATGCTTTTGCTTAGCAGCACATGGGTAAATAATAAACCACAGATAACTTAGTGCCTGAGAAACAAATGGTTGGCAACACAGAGCTGATAATGAAATGTGCCAGAGCACATGGGACCTTTTCTCTGGCAGTTATTAGTCGTCTGTGCTTCCGGACCCGCTACACTGTTATAATCTGGCCTTGGCAGTAATAGCATACAGAGCATACAGTAACAGTGGCTGTCATGACCGGGACCTCTAATGGGGGTCTTTTGGCTTTAATTTACCCTCTCCCCCTAGGTGCGTGTGATGGATGTTCCTCTTTGTGGTGCTGTCCTGTAGGGGCGAGTCTGTATCCACTGACCGCTCCATAAAAACATACCTACAATGCCAGGACGTCGCATACAGGATAAGCTCATTATATAATTTTTTTTTTCAAGAGAGTCTCACTGTGATTGAGACACAGTATCGACCTTATACTATTTACAGTGTATTTGTACCAGGTACAGCTACATCAGTATACCTGGTGTAAATGACAAATCATATTTAAATGACTGAGTTTTTGAAGAATGTTGGAATGTTTACAAGTTTTTCCATTTTAGTGCTCAAAAGAAGCGTTGCCAGACTTCTGATGACCAAAAGCAATGCTTGCAAAGTTATTGATGAGTTTTGAGCTGTGAAGTACTTGGTGATATTGGAGTGCGTCCTCAGAAAAGTCAAAACCCGATCTGAAGTTGCAGGCTTTCAATGGAAATTGGAGATTTTGATAATATGAATAGCATTTGGAGTGAAAACATAACGCAGCCTGAGAGGTAAGCCATTCACAGAGTTCACGTAATGAGACCCCACATCAGGCCCGTTCTGCTGTCCACGACCCCCTGCATGTTTTTTTTATTTTTTTTTATTATTTTTTTTTAATTATTACATTTTGTGGAGCTCTTCAGTTACGGTTCCTTTGCTCTGCCAAACTTGAGACTCAGTCCGCCTGGTAAGGCCCATGGCAGTTATTTTCAAGTAGACAGTACCCAGTGGCTCTGATCAGCCTTGCAGGGAACCATCTGTCTGCTGTCCCACAATCACAGCTATGGCTCATTATTAGAGCCACAGAAATAGCCATACTGTGTTACTGTTTGTTTTCTGAGTGTCTCGCTTCAGTGCCCAGCCCGATTTCTGCTCAGTTTTACAGAATGTTTGCTCGCCCTGCTCGTGACGGGTATTAGTGTGTGAAAACGCTACTTCTAACTTGAATGGTTAAAAGTGATTAAGTTTATAAACATTAGTTCTGTTTATATTACAGCCTGCATGTCTCTGTGAACACGCGTCTGACACCAATGTGTATATTCGTGCTGAACAGCGAGTCTCTGTCACTGCGACTCGGTGTTCACGTTTCAGTATACACACCTTTGCATTTTATACCAAACCTAGTGGTCAGACCGAAGTGCAGCATATATGCTTTTAGCCTCACAATAGGTGAACGACTCAGTTTTTAAAGAAACTTCCTCCTGTGCTTTCTTTAGATATATGGATCCAACAGAACATGGTCATACAGCCTCAGTTAACGTTTTAAATGTAGTTATAAGATATTAACGGCAGCTGTGACAGATGCAGTAATTTAAGCTGCCTTTGTTTTTGGAGAAAACACAACGACGGTTTTTCAATTGGTTAGTTGTTTCCATCACGAGTTGGGTGGGTCAGACGAGTGCAAACCTACTGAGCTTTCTCACCAGTGTCAGATAAGGATTTCTGCAGGATCTTGGCAGTAGGTTATTACTATTTTAGATCTCTACTTTCTCACCCTCTCTCCTCCCGTTAATGATGCTACGGTGACTTTTGCATCTCTTAGTACCCTTTTTGCTTCCTGGAGTAAAATCTTCAAAAACTGTAATACACAAGGTATTTTACTGGAAGAACAATGGTACATTGCATGTTTTTTGTTAAATCTGTCTAAATCTAATGCAGTTTTTCTTCTGTATTTCCTGATCAAGCAAGCTTCTTTTATAAAGGTACTGTTACTAGAACACTAGCAGTAACATCAGTGTGACTTTATGCAAAACTACTTGAAATTTTCGGAGATGTCACCTGGCCTCCTTTGTCAGTTAGAGGAGGAACATGCTGCATGGCGGGAAAACTCACCACCAATAACGCTGAACCGCAAGAGGCAGATCGGGGGGCTCCGTGAAATGCGGGGAGTGGGGAAACGAGTGAGCAGAAGTGGAGGGTTGTGATGCACGTCTGCCCACCATTAGATGTTCTTTTTCGGCTGTCAACAGAAGGCGCGCTCGCCTGCCAAGTTCCCCTCTGCTGCCGGCGGCACCCCGAGCTAGCCTCGAGCTCAGTTTTGACTCTAAGGCTTCGTTTCGCTCCTCTCGATCTCGCTCGCTCCCCACTCAACTCGTGCTCGAGGCCTGCGGCCCCCGGCCCTGTCTGATAACGGGGCAAATTGTCACATAGTGTCCTTAATCTTATGACTAATTTCAAATAATGGTGATGAGGCTTAAATAATTGTAACAGTGCTTTGAAAAGTCTTCTCTGCATGTTTTTGCTGCTATACTGTAATGTGTCGTCTTGTCGTTCCCGTATCTTGTATTTCCATCCATCATCCATTCACATGACTTGATGCCCCCCCCTCCCCCCGCAGAAGCCCCTACCTCACCTTACACAGGGAAGTGCTGACTGCTCTCTGTGTTAATTGGCTGTTTATGCCTCCAGTATTACTCTGAATGAACCCTTTCTCATTTCCATAAAATGAAAGAATCTCTTTAGAAGATTGTTGGCATAAGATAGTGTGCGTTTTTAAAAACGCGTTTTTAAACGATCGTGTAAGGACAAATGGATGCCGCAGAATACTGCATGCATAGAAAAAAATGAATGAACGTGTCACAGTACGGTGTGTAAATATTTCTAAAGACCAAGCACCCATTTGCTTTTAACGTTCTGCCATGTGTTAGTGCTTTGTTTCCTTGGCCTTTTCACAATGTATCGCTTTAGTCACACAGGTATCCAGGTGCAGTAAGGTGATCTTTGAACTTCATAGATTCTCATCTGTGTTTCTTAGCTGCCTAAGAGCAGCTTCAACCATTTTTGGAGAGCCACAGTCCTGGTGACACCAGGCTGGGGTTGGGGGGGTGGGGGCCTAGCGGTGGCAGTCGAGTTGCATAAAACCAGAGCAGGCACTTTGGCCTGTAGCTGCCCCAGTGTTACACAGCGGGGGCCGAGATGGGGGGATGGGACACCCTCAGGCTCTGCTTCAGGGGGTGCCGTCCAGACGGAGGCTTAAAGCTCAGAGGTACAGAGACTGCGGGAGGTCAGCTACTCCGATCGTTCCCTTAAATTATAATGACGGAGGCTGTGGCTGTCTTCGGCTCCTACATTTATTCATGTGGCAGACACTGGCTGCTGACTCGAAGCTTGGTGTGCGGCTGAGCTGTTTACTCTCAGATCACCTGAGGAAGGAGGAGTGATGAGCATCTTCATCATCGATTGGCAGAGGTCAGCAGGTGTGCACAGAATGGCACCTGTTTTAAACATTCAGAAGACAGTATTGTGGTCATCTGACTCTGAGAGACTTGGAATTCTGAAGCATTATTCCAGTTTTTATCGTTGATAAAACAGGATTTTTAAAACAGTTTTTTTTTTTTTTCTCTTTTTTTTTTTTTCTCCAAGTCACATGGACAGGCTGCTTCCTTCTTTTGTAATGTAATAACAGGTGCAGTAGTAGTGGTCTCACAAATGGGTACAAATCAGACATTTTTGGAATCTGGTTACTTTAATATAATGAGTTGGATGCTGTAAGTATTGTGGGGGGGGGGGGGGGGGGGGGGGGGGGGGGGGGGGGGGGGGGGGGGGGGGGGGGGGGTGGGGGGGGGGGGGGGG
>JABJVR010008202.1:0-10845 GCA_025773905.1 Chitala chitala | reverse complement strand
CACTTTACCCCAAATAATCCTAATGCACCCTTACATGAGCTGGCAGGGCACTTTACCCCCAGTAAACCTAATGCACCCTTACACGAACTGGCATCGCACTTTACCCCCAGTAAACCTAATGCACCCTTACATGAGCTGGCAGGGCACTTTACTCCAAATAAACCTAATGCACCCTTACATGAGCTGGCAGGGCACTGTACCCCCAGTAAACCTAATGCACCCTTACTCGAGCTGGCAGTGCACTTTACCCCAAATAAACCTAATGCACCCTTACATGAGCTGGCAGGGCACTTTACCCCAAATAAACCTAATGCACCCTTACATGAGCTGGCAGCGCACTTTACCCCAAATAAACCTAATGCACCCTTACACAAGCTGGCAGGGCACTTTACCCCAAGTACACCTAATGCACCCTTACACGAGCTGGCAGGGCACTTTACAGCAACTAAACCTAATGCACCCTTACAAGAGCTGACAGCACGATTGCTTTGTTTTTGCCTGGCAACGGTTACACTATGCCACTACACGGTGAATTAGTACGACTGGTTAAATGCAACTTGAATTTGTTTCTTAATTCCTTATGGGACCATGTTGAATGGTTGTAAGTCAAGGTACACCTGTACTTAGACTGTTTGCACACTGAACAAGCCATTTAAGAAGATCAGTCAGACAACCCAGGAGGGAAATTAAGTTGTTCTATTGTACTGACCCAACAGAGGGTGCCTAATAGGGATACGCCCAGAAATGCTGTCCTACTGGGCCGGCAATAAAGTTCTAAGACTTGGTGAAAGGACTACACTTTCTCTGTCTCAGGAAACACATAGAGCTGGACTTTTTTGTCAGAGTGAGGAAAAACTGCTCTTGCCCCATATGAAATGTGAGCTGGTTAAGGACATCAGGAGATGGGTGGATAAAAGGAAAAATATCTTTGTATGTTTGTGGGTTAATTTATCAGAAATCATGTGATATTGTCTTCTATATATGGCTAAGTTTGGTTTACATGGAGATGGGAGCAGTGGCTGTAGTTCCGTTTCAGTAAAAAGTTAATATTGCACTGTGACAGGTTTGCAGTCTGATTATGTCATTAATGATGCTGCGTTAAATTTTCCTCTTCCTGTGTGGGTGATGTTCTTTTCTAAATGTGGCCATGGTGTACAGAGGCTGATGTAGCAGTTGGCTTCCATCCTGGAGAACATGCTGAAGTTGCAATTGTCTTTCATTTGTTAAAGGTTTTGGCTTAAATTGAATATAGAAGCAAAGAGGGAAGATGAGAAAGATGATAAACCACTAAAAGCATTTTTAAAAATTTCCCTCTTACCCTTTGTATCAGATGGTGAATACATAGCATGTACACCCAATACAGGCTGTGTTCTCTTTGCATCTAACAACACTGTCAGTCGCTAGAGTATTAGAAACTTTGTGGTTGATGTGGCAGCAGGGGGCAGCGGCAAGCCTCTATCATGTGCAGAATCGGAGCCTCTACCCTTCTGTGCTTGTCTGCATTTTTCATGGTGGAGTGGGTGATAGCCCTGCAGTGCCCCTCCCCTCCCGCTTAGAGCTGCGACAGCTGAAGTGGGGGCCAGGGCTGCTGTGTTTGGACAAGCTGGGCTTGGCTTTGGCTGCGGTGTGCTGTAGAGCCCGCAGCCTTAACGAATGTAAAAAGCAGAGATACGGACAATGTCCAGAACAAGGACAGTGAGAAGGAAGGGGCGTACAATGCAAGTGTACTTCAGAGGAGTGTGGTCTCCGTGTGTGTGTGTGTGTGTGTGTGTGTGTGTTTATGTGACTAAAAGCTCTTAAATGATTAATTCCCCTCTCCTACATTCTCATTTGTTGTCCTTTTTCCTTCTTTTTGTTCTCGGCTTCCTGTTTACTCTCTTCTCTCCCTCTCCCCCTCTCTCTGACAGCACTGTTATGTAACCTAGCTGATGCAGCACTGAATGCACAGCGACTCGAGGTACATGCATTTTTGCGCATGCATGTGCTTGTATGCACTGCTCATCCCTGTTTATTGGGCACAATTTATCTCGTTACTGACAATGAAAGACAGTATGTCACATCCACAGCACTCATAGTCCCTCATATCAAGGGGTCGGTCTGTGATGCTGCGCCCGAGAAACAGAACAATGGCTCAGCAGCATCAGAACTGCTGCAATGGCAGTGTTATGCAAGCCTTTTAATCCTCTGCAGTGGAACCTGTTGTTCACTCAAGATTCTCACAGAGCAGCTGCCTCAGGATCTACAGGAAAGGAGAGAGGATGTTAACTCATTCATTCAGAAAGCCCTCTGATAGCTGCAAGAGGGTGCCCTTCCGGTCAGGCTGTTTTCACCTAGTGTAGGTGATCCAGAGCCACAACATGTGCACTGAATTACACAGAAAAAGACAGATAAGGAACACGATGACTGCCTTTTAAAAGTAATCTGTCTTGATAACTACAGCATAAACCAAGGACTGTCGCCCTGTGTTTTAAAACATAAAAATAACAGGAAATATACCCAAATCCATTGAGACAAAGATGGATAAAATGGCACAGATGCATGGAATGTTTCAGTTGGCCATATCTTCTGCAATATGGTAGAATATAAATATGCACACATTTGAAGCCCTTAATCCTCTTTGATGCTTTTGCTTCAGTTTTACAGAGATACGGTTAAGCATCACACTGCTGAAAGAGGCGACAGGCATGGTTTAAGGGTAAACTGAATGCTTCCATCTTGAAATCTACCAAGCAAGCACAGTATGCTCCAATTAAAGATGATGAGGGACGATGTGTTGCACAGCAACTGATACATAGGTGTGGATCTGCTCTGTGTGTAGCACAGCAGCTGATACATGGGTGAGGATCTGCTCTGTGTGTTGCACAGCAGCTGATACATAGGTGTGGATCTGCTCTGTGTGTAGCACAGCAGCTGATACATGGGTGAGGATCTGCTCCGTGTGTAGCACAGCAGCTGATACATAAATGTGGATCTGTTCTGTGTGTAGCACAGCAGCTGATACATGGGTGAGGATCTGCTCCGTGTGTAGCACAGCAGCTGATACATAGATGTGGATCTGCTCTGTGTGTAGCACAGCAGCTGATACATAGGTGCGGGCCTGTTCTGTGTGTAGCACAGCAGGTGATACATAGGTGTGGATCTGCTCTATGTGTTGCACAGCAGCTGATACATAGGTACGGACCTGTTCTATGTGTAGCACAGCAGCTGATACATAGGTGCGGGCCTGTTCTATGTGTAGCACAGCAGCTGATACATAGGTGTGGATCTGCTCTGTGTGTAGCACAGCAGCTGATCCACAGGTGTGGGGATCTGCTCTGTGTGTTGCACAGCAGCTGATACATAGGTCTGGATCTGCTCTGTGTGTAGCACAGCAGCTGATACATAGGTGTGGATCTGTTCTGTGTGTAGCACAGCAGCTGATACATGGGTGAGGATCTGCTACGTGTGTAGCACAGCAGCTGATACATAAATGTGGATCTGTTCTATGTGTAGCACAGCAGCTGATACATGGGTGAGGATCTGCTCTGTGTGTAGCACAGTAGCTGATACATAGGTGTGGATCTGCTCTGTGTGTAGCACAGCAGCTGATACATAGATGTGGACCTGTTCTGTGTGTAGCACAGCAGCTGATACATAGATGTGGACCTGTTCTGTGTGTAGCACAGCAGCTGATACATAGGTGCGGGCCTGCTCTGTGTGTAGCACAGCAGCTGATACATAGGTACGGGCTTGCTCTGAGTGTAGCACAACAGCTGATACATAGGTGCGGGCCTGCTCTGTGTGTAGCACAGCAGCTGATGCATAGGTGCGGGCCTGCTCTGTGTGTAGCACAGCAGCTGATGCATAGGTGCAGGCCTGCTCTGTGTGTAGCACAGCAGCTGATACATAGGTGCGGGCCTGCTCTGTGTGTAGCACAGCAGGTGATACATAGGTGCGGGCCTGCTCTGTGTGTAGCACAGCAGCTGATACATAGGTGCGGGCCTCCTGTGTGTGTAGTAAGTAAAGTACATTGGGCAAGAGTGGCAGCAAGGCAATGAAATGTGGTTGCAGATGCAATTAAGGGTTGCAAAGCAGTACAGAACAAATACACAGAAAAAGCTTGGCTCATGAACTGAACAGTGATGTATCTGCTTACATATAATTTAATGTGTTTTGTTGTCTGGGGATTCCAGAGGAGAAACTTGGGATAGTATGAATATTTGACTACAATTTAAAATCTTTCTATAAGTTTTATCATAGTTCTCTGTTTTCTCTAAAAGAGCCATTTTCGTTCTATCATTGAACTGACATTTAGACATGATGATGATTACTATTATTATTGTTCATCATCATCATCATCATAATGACACATATAGTTTTGCACAGATCAAAAGCTCCCCCTATCACATGCCTTGGAGAGGCTGGCATGTACATGCTAAATATAGTATACTAAACATTCATAGAAACATGTAAACTAACATGCTCACACTAACAGAATAACAGCAAACTCTCTATGTGCACAGAGGCAGAGTCATTTTGTGTTTTTGTGTGTGTGCGCCACCCCCCTCACTGGAGAGAGATGACATTCTCTGCCTTCTGACATTCACTGAATTAACTATCAGTGCCGTTGTGTTTCAGTGGCAGTGCTTATATAAGAGACCCGCTTTCAGTATCACAGCTGTGGATGAGTGGAAGAACCTGGAGTACGAAACGAAAGGGAGAGGAAGAATGGCTGAAACATAAGCAGGGAGAAGAATGAGTAAAATGAGATGGAGGTGGGGATTAGGCACAGTTATCTTTGGTTGTATTGGGTTTGGTAGCATTAGACAATCTTCTTTTGACAGACACTTTACAATAGCGTAGCAAGAAGCTAATTTTCTGTGAGTTTGAGGAACACGGGGAACCCTGGCTAGTCAGGTGTGAATACAGTGAAATCCACTTAAGTGGATACTTGATAAGTGGACAATTTGATTATGTGGGTAGTGTGTCAATGGTACTGTTTTTCTAACATTTACTTCAATGGAACACATTTTCGGTTGAATGGATATAGCGTTAATTAGATAAATCTGTTTACTGGATAAAATACTTCAGCCTCATATTACATATTTGCTGAAGACATTAGATAAGTGGATACAAGGAACTCACTGGTATTAGGATTAATCACTAGTCAGGGTCTACCATTATGACTTTGCTTTGCCATGACTTTGCTAGACACTGTAGCACATATGGTAGTCCTCACCATCGTTAGGTGTCTGTATGCGTCATGGTGATTTATGAGTTTGTCAGTCATCCAGCATCTGTAGCCCAGACCACACAACTTGTAGTCACCGTAGTCTTACCACTTGTTAAATTTCACACTAAACAGGTTCTTTCTCACTTAGTGTTTAGCACATTAAAATATCTAAGAAAAAAGTTGTAATAGTAATGATTTCATGTTTAGTTTTTGCAACAGTTGGAACATAATTAAAATGTGATGTTGATGGAAAAGTTTGGTAGGTAGTAATTTCTCAGATGTAAAAAATATGCAATAGATACGAAAAGATAAGTACTTTAAAATGACTTCCAGAAAAGCATACATTGAAACATATAACAAAAGAGAATTGGCTGTGCATGTGACGTGGACGAGCCTCTATTAAGGTGGGTCAGCGTGTTAGCGTTTTCGGATAAGTGACCACGGCACTATAAGTAATGCAGTGTGACTACGGTCTGGCTGCTGTTGCACCAGCAGTCTCAGCTCTAGTCCACAAAATGAGAGGTTGTCTCTTACACCTGAGCAGGTTCGCAGCTCTCCTGATGTACAGGAGCTTCGCCAGTGGCAGAGGGAGCTTCGTGCAGAGAGCCAGGACATCACCAAGATGGTACGAGACTTCTGGGCTTGCCAGGAGAACAGAGGTGAGACGCTTCTCCACAATCATAGCAGAAACCAGAGTCTTCTACATTTATTCTGCAAACTTTAGGTTTTGAGTTTATGTTCCTAATCACTATGGTACCTGCTGCAGTTGTTTTAACTGGTCATGAATTGATTAGTTAACCACACTTATATCCCAAATTAGGGAAGATTCTCATTCTCAAGGGTACATCGGAGACGATTCTCCAATGTACCCTTCATCAGATCATGAGAACTGAATTGTTCTAGAACTTGTTAACTTGTGCTAATACAGTTTTGAAGGCTGTAGGCTATGTGACGTGCTAAATGTCTGATGGCTAAGTAATGTACACATACGATATCGGAGCTCCAGACCATTTTGGCACCATGCCACAATCACATTTGAGATCTCTTTGTGCTGATTGTGCACTGCTGACCTGGTCAGCCCACCATGTGCTCATATTCCAGGCTTCTTTCTATTACAAAATGGAGGAAAAAATTTATTAGTGCGGAACTAATGTTGGACACAAACATTGTCAGAGCAGCCACTGTGATCCCTAACAGCCCTGAGAAATGAAATAGAACGGCCTACACCTGACGCTCTGAAGAGTGCCACAGGTTTGTCTCAGTAGGATCATACCAAGCCCTCAAAAATTAACACTTATACACACTCTGAACTATTCTGTTTCTTTATTGTGTTGCAGCCAAATTCATTTTCCCCCCTATCTTGCGATACTCAACACCTCAGAAAAACAAAGCGAAAACTGGATTTTAGAAATTTCTGAAATGTAAATATAAACTGAAAAATCACCATATAGACACAAGTGGGACCCTTACCTCAGCGCTTGGTTGAGGCACCTCAGGCAGCCATTTCAGCCTGAAGTCTTCTTGAGCATGACATGACAGGCTTCACACACCTGGATTTGGAGATTTACTACCATTCTTCAATGCAGGTTCTCTCTAGTTGTGTCAGGTTGGATGGAGACCGCAGCCTTTTTCTGGTTTCTCCAGATATATTTTCGGCTGGGTTAAAGCCCAGGCTCTAGCTGGGCCACTCTGGAGGACATTCAGAAAGCTGTCCAATAGTCAGTCCTTTGCTGTCTCTGCACCTTTGGAATGGTGTTGCAGATGCCTTTAGGTGCCTTTTTCAAATTCCAAGCAGGCTTTCAAGTATTTTTTTTTTTTTTTTACTGAAGAGTTTTTTACTGAAGAGAAGCTTCTGTCTGGCCACTCTGTCATGACTCCCAGGGAGCTCATTTATATAAATGTTCGTACATTCTTGCAGAACAATACACTTTCATAGGTAAGCTCAAATATTCGTACAAATAGTAAAAGTCAGTTATAAAACCTTGCGTAAATCGAGGCAAGCATCTTAGTGTTATAAATCCCAAATATTGTAGAATTGGGGTGCTTTAAAAAGCACCCCATTCCTTATCAGGAATTACTTTAAATGGGCCTTCAAATTAGCCACGCATGTCAACATATGACATGCATATACTGTGTTTGTAATGCCATTTCAGGGACATCAGAGCCACAAACAGGAAGAAAAAGGAGTTTCTTAGAATGTGAAGTGCAGACTTTAGTGTACAAGACAGAGGAACATTAAACCATTATATTTGGTAGTTTAGCTGCCACCGTAAAAAAAAAATAGTAGACTGGTAGCATGTGACTGGTGCTGCTAATGTTCTCAGCTTAACAAGCTGGACAATGACAGAAACAAGGTGGGTTTAACATCAGATGGCAGAAAGCACACCATTGCCTGTTGGCACACTATGTCTCTTGTTTCCTCTTCTAAAATGTTCATATGACTGCTCTGTGCAATCTTTTTCAGGATATTTTTTTCTGTACAAATCTTAGTCTTTGTATGAATGTGTGTTCGATGGTTTCTCGTCTTTTTTTGTTCATACAGAGCCCTTACAAATTGGCTTCTAGAGTGTAGTTGTGGTGGTTGTCCTCTTGGAAGCTCCTCCCATTTACAGTTAATATTAAAACTCTGTATGCTATTACTTATATTTGTATGTATTTTAAAGCCAGAAATCAAGATTACTCTGACCTTATAACCAACAATTTTCAAAATAAAATAAAAAGTAATGTAAAACTTGATACATGCTGTTTGCATACGTGTACACCACCCAACTAAAACTTTGTGAAAGCACCGTTTGCATTAATCACAGTAATAAATATTTATTAATTATGATGAGAGTTACACACATGCACATTGCAATTGTATCAAGGTTTTCTGTTCAGTAATAGAAAATTTTGAATAAACAAACACACATTAACTGAGTATTTAAACAACCTTCAACCTTCTGTACACTGACATCTTTAGGTCTTTCCACAGGTTTTCTATAGGATTGAGGTCTGGACTGTTCCAAGATTTTGATCTCCCTTTTCTATAGTGTTTTATTAGTTAACTTGTGTGTTTTTTTGATTATCTGTTCTTATTTCATTGCCTTTTTCCCCCCATTTGAAATAATAATATCACACCACAAATTTACTTCCATAAATCTAATCAATCTTCTAATTGACTAGAACATGTGATCTGTGTGCTGCCGTTGGGGTTTCAGCCGGCGCTCTGTATGCAACATAGCAAAGGTCTTTACATGAGGAAAAACACAAAGCAAGATGAAATAACTGAACACAGTCACAAATACGAACATCTTAGTTTACCAGCAGGATGTTGTAATTCTGGATGTTTATTTGTGCATACAGTAGGTATTGTGAAGAGTGTTAGTGAACATGCAGAAATGAGTGACACCTGCCTCATCTTTTCAGTGGCCCGGGAGATCACAGACCTGGATGGACCAGCAGAGCCCAACAATTCAGGCGTGTCCATCATGCTGCTCTCACCCACTCCTCAGAGCACTATCATCCTGTCGCCAACTGCGCAGATGACCCTAGATAATAATGGAACAATGCAGAGGAAGGAGAGCCCGCCCCCAGCTGCGCAGAGCATGCAGTCATTGGCTGTGCCCCAGCATGACGTCCACCTATTTTCAACTGGGCCAGATGAATAGGACTTGTACACAATAATGGCCTTGGCTACACAAATAGTAACCACAACGTCATTTTTTTTCTTCTACATCCTGCTGTTCTAATTTAAAAAAAACAATAGAGGGTCCCACCTGTCACCACAATGGCAAGCTGACACTATAGTCTGATGGGTATACATAACACTATAGGCTAATGACACAAAACAGTCATGCCTGTTTTGGTCAGCACAAACCCCAAGTTCAAATCTCATATTCTAAAAACTCAGTAAAAGTTCAAAGAGCTGTATTTTCCCTCCAAGTACAATGGGAGACAAAAAGATGATGTACCTCCACCAGCCCATTTGCAGTAATTTCCTGTTTATTACAAGAAGGAATTAACCAATTTAACTTTCAAAGGACAAAGCCTCAGACGTAACCACATAATATTAGGCTGAATAACTGGCAAAAAGAAAAACCTAGAAATGAACAGAAGAACAATAAATGCTTACATTTATATTATATACTATATTATATACCTTTTCCAGTTGTGTTATCTGAAGGCTTTGAACTGTGGTAAGTATACAAAACATTGCCCCGGTTAAGTGAAAGCCAGACAGCAATGGAGGAGAGGAACCAAAAAAGGAACCAGAGGGAAAAAAAAAAACCCTCTGGGGGGGTCAGAGGTCATCCAGTCCCCATGAACATTACTCACGGGAACCACTGTTTAACATATTGGCCCATATGCTGACATCTGTCAGGTTAAAAGTAGTTTTTCTCTGTGTTTGTGCATTAAGTATAACAAATGTGAAAAAAAAATACATTTTTGTTCATTCTTTGCACCATTTTGAAATACAATTAATGACAATCATAAAATTACTAACCTGTTTTTTGTGTTTAAAAAAACCATAAAACTGTAAAAATAGATGCATTATAAGCTTAGAAACAAGCAAAAAATGTAAAAAGGTGATTTGTGTGTGGGGGGGTGTAAAATGGTCACATCAGCATTCATTTTTAAGTTTTACATAAGCAGACAAACAGGTGTTTCTGTAAGTTACCATACCATAACATGACAGATCTGAGGGTCTGCTTATCACATTGTGGATGTTTACCCAGCACACCTCTCTAGATGTCATTCTACTACCTTATCTGTTTGAGCAGATGCCATGACCTTAACAAGTACTAACAAGACAAGCACTAGAGCACCTTATTAGGAACGTCTACAGTACCAATATTGGTAAGGGCCTCCCTTTGCTCTGAAAACAGCCTCAGTTCTTCATGCCATGGATTCTGTAAGTTTGGAGATCAAAGTAGATTTTGGTCCATATTGCATGATGCAATCATGTCAGTCTGTGTGCCTCAGCAGAAATCTTAGATTTATCAGACCAGTCTTCATCTGTCCAGTTTTGGGGAGCCTGTGCCCACTGCACCTTCTCAGCTGACAGGAGCAGAGCCCTACATGGTCTTCTGCTGTTGTAGCCCATCCTCCTCAAGGTTTGATGTGAATTCTGAGATGCTTTTTTGCTCACTACAGTTTTACAGAGTGGTTATCTGAGCTATCACAACCTTTCTGTCAGTTCAAACCTGTCTGGCCATTCTCCTCCAACCTCTCAACAACAAGGCCTTTATATCCATAGAACTGCTGTTCACTTGATGCATTCTGTTTTTAGCACCATTCCCAGTAAACTCTAGAGACTCTTCTGCAAGAAAATTCCAGGATTTCAGCAGTTACAGAAATACTTACACCAGCCTGTCTGGTACAACAACCATGCCATATTACCAAAAAAAATCCCTATTCAAGTGTTTAATGTGAACATTAACAGAAGCCCCTCACTGCTACCTGCATGATTTTATGCACTGTGCTGCTGCCACATGATTGGCTGATGAGATAATTGTATGAATAAACAGTTGTACAGGTGTTCCTGATAAAGTGTTCAGCATGACTATTGATATATTGTAGTGTATAGACCTCCTGGACCACAGGTGTCTTTTATTAATGAATTCGGTAATTTTCTCACTGATTTGATAATT